>JAOTAZ010000218.1:11180825-11193618 GCA_025629785.1 Erythroxylum oxycarpum | reverse complement strand
AAAAACTAGTGCTCAATTCTCTAGTGATTCGACCTAGCTCTACAGCTATTATAAAAGTTTGAAGAATCGGTATTATTTTGGGGGGCTTCGACAACCCGATCAGCTCTGCAGGCCTCGATCGTGGGCCACATTCGAGCCTTTTATCACGATCATGGCATGCAAGCCAAGATCATGGGCTATGTCCTGGGCTTCTGTCACGATCGTGGTATATGGGCCATGATTATGGGCCAACTCCAGTGCTTCTGTTATGTTCATGGCCCATTGTACTATGATCGTGGGCCGTTGTTTCGGTCCAAATGTCTCCGAAACTTCTCTGTTCTTCAATGTTGACCCTAAAACATTAAGAAACACATCAAGGTACCTCAAAAATATAATAATTAAGCTCAAAGACTTTTACTAACCCGTAAAACATTTAAAACATAAATAATTAACAAACTAATACAATTCTAACCTAAACACATACTAAATGATTGAATTAACAATTAAATACATATCAAACTAAGCCATCAAACACGATACAATTCACACTTATCAACATCCCTACACTTAAACTTTTGCTTATCCTCAAGCAAACAAAATCACACAACACATAATGTAGTAATGAGATAATGGCTTCATCTTCATGAAATAAATTTAATTTTAAACACAATCATTCAAGTTATATCAAATCATTAACAAGAAAAATCTGCATCTAAGGGCTTTAAACTAAATATTCATATTAATCCAGATCCAAGTGTTAAATTATTTACCCTTTTCAATTGCACACACACATTAATGATTATTTGGTCATTCAAGTACATTTTCATGAAAAGTCAAGCTATTATAAGTTAGATAGGTTTTTATCAGAAAACATATATATATATATATATAAATAATTTTGTGAACATGGACTTAGTCTTTTTACTCGGAGGCAAACATTGGTGATGAATGTCGATCCGGTTACTCAACTAAGTCATGTTTTTTTATTAAACTACTTGGTTGGAACGTCATTATTTTTTTTACGCAAAGGCACAAAATTTTGATGCATGTTGATCTAGTTACTCAGTTACATCACGTTCTCAACTGGCTACTACCTTTATTTATAACTCGAAGGCCAACGGAATAGTAATTTATTTAAAATTAACAATCACACTTTTTTGTATTTATTTTATTACCTACCTTATTGCTTAAGCAACTCGTTTTCACAAAAAAAATTGGCAGAGCTACTTTACTCGAAAGACCTCAAATTATGAATGAATCTAACAATTTCGAGGCTGGCAAAGTCACACTAAATCCTAATTAACTGTATATTTAGCCAAAGAACCCAATTCACTAATTTTGTGAGCTAATGATTCTTCACAACATAATAACTATGTTTAAAATTAAATCAATTACAATCCATCTAAGTCATTGACACATTGAAACAATTCACAAAATTCAACCTAATAAACTATCATATAATATGAAAAATTCACTTAAAAAAAACACATAACTCTCCAAACACTTGAACAACACATTGTCCTTAATGTGAGTAAAACAAACACGCATAGAAAGAAGAAACATAAATTAAAGTAAAAATAAAAATAAAGTAAAGATTAATAGAACAAAGCCTTATGGTGATAGAGGCAGGAACAAATTTGTTGGACCCCTGAGATTGTTGTCTTACCTAGGAATTGCTTAAAGAGGGTGGGGAAATTAGGATCCCAGATCAATTCAAATTACTAAATTTTATTGAAAATTCAGAACAACTTTAACTAAACCAAACAATTTCAATTGAACTACTAAACGTGCTAATTTATGGTCCTTAGCTTGACCTTGCATCCTTGGAAGCATCTTAATTGTTCGAGCAGAAGGAAATCACTTCCTTGTCTTTAGGAATCACTCCTCTGAAGTATAGCTTACAATGATGCCCATTGACCTTAAAGGTTTCCTTGTTAATGTGAGATCCCACATCGGCTGGCAAGCAGAACGAAGCACCCCTTATAAGGGTGTGGATACCTTCTCATTGTAGACGTGTTTTCCATGCCCTAATGCACCGGATCCCATCAGAACTTTGAAGTTAAACGTGTTAGGGCCAGAGCAGTACTAAGATGGGTGACCTCCTGGGAAGTCCTAGAGAAAAACAAGACCGTAAGGGTGAGAGGCTCTAGAGGCCGAGGCCCAAAGCAGACAATATCTAAAAGCAGGTG
Organism: Erythroxylum oxycarpum; assembly: GCA_025629785.1. Classification (NCBI taxonomy): domain Eukaryota; kingdom Viridiplantae; phylum Streptophyta; class Magnoliopsida; order Malpighiales; family Erythroxylaceae; genus Erythroxylum; species Erythroxylum oxycarpum. The sequence goes on along the minus strand of JAOTAZ010000218.1, from coordinate 11,191,450 downwards.
GGCGCGAGGCCCTATGAATGCGAGGCCCGAGAGGTTGAGATCCTACAATTGGTATCAGAGCCAGTACCCGGGTCGTTGTGCCAGCGAAGACTCTGAGCCTCCTAGGGGGTAGATTGTAAGATCCCACATCGGTTAGGAAGGAGAACGAAGTACCCTTATAAGGGTGTGGATACCTTCTCCTTGTAGATGTGTTTTTCATGCCCTAACGCACCGAATCCCATCAAAACTACGAAGTTAAACGTGCTAGGGCTAGAGCAGTACCAAGATGGGTGACCTTCTGGGAAGTCCTGTGGAAAAACAAAATCGTGAGGGTGTGAGGCCTTAGAGGCCGAGGCTCAAAGCGCGAACAATATCTATAAGCGGGTGGGTGCGATGCCCAAGAGGCTGAGGCCCTGTGGACGCGAGGCCCAAGAAGCCGAGGTCCTACAGTTAGCATTTTCCAATTTAAGGCCCCCATGATCGAAAACTTGAATGGTAGTAAAAGGTCCACTCCATCGAGAATTTAACTTCCCTGAAAAGAGCCTCAACCTTGAATTATATAACAGAACCATATCTCCTGCTTTAAATTCCTTTTGTTTAAGACGAGAATCTTGCCATTTCTTTACCTTTTCCTTGTAGAGTTGCCCTGTGAATGCGAGGCTCAAGAGGTCGAGATCCTACAATTGGTATCAGAGCCAGTACCTGGGCTGTTGTGCCAGCGAAGACGTTGGGCCTCCTAGGGGGTAGATTGTAAGATCCCACATCGGTTAGGAAGGAGAACGAAGTACCCCTTATAAGGGTGTGGATATCTTCTCCTTGTAGACGCATTTTTCATGCCCTAACGCACCGAATCCCATCAAAACTACGAAGTTAAACGTGCTAGGGCTAGAGCAGTACCAGGATGGGTGACCTCTTGGGAAGTCCTGTGGAAAAAAAAATCGTGAGAGTGTGAGGCCCTAGAGACTGAGGCTCAAAGCGGACAATATCTATAAGCGGTTAGGTGCGATGCCCAAGAGGCTGAGGCCCTGTGGACGCGAGGCCCGAGAGGCCGAGATCCTACAGTTAGCATTTTCCAATTTAAGGCCCCCATGATCGAAAACTTGAATGGCAGTAAAAGGTCCACTCCATCGAGAATTTAACTTCCCTGAAAATAGCCTCAACCTTGAATTATATAGCAGAACCACATCTCCTGCTTTAAATTCCTTTTGTTTAAGACGAGAATCATGCCATTTCTTTACCTTTTCCTTGTAGAGTTTGGCATTTTCGTACATATTATAACGAAAATCTTCAAGTTCGTCCTGTTACAGAAGTCTCTTATCACCTGCTTGCTTCCAATCAAAATTTAATGATTTAATCACCCAATAGGTCCAATGTTCTAGTTCGACTAGCAAATGACAAGCTTTTTTAAACACAAGCCTATAAGGAGTTGTTCAGATAGGTGTTTTGAAAGTAGTCCTATAAGCCCACAAGGCATCTTCTAGCTTTATTTCCCAATCTTTCCTGTAGTTGTTCGCCGTTTTTTCTAAAATTCGTTTCGGCTCTTAGTTAACAACTTCCATTTGGCCACTTGTTTGCGGATGGTATGATGTAGCAATATGGTGGTGCACTCCATATCTTTTTAAGAGGGCATTAAAAGATTTGTTGTAAAAAATGTGTACCTCCATCACTTATTATGGTATGTGGCACTCCAAATTGGTTGAATAACCATTTAATGAACTTTTACGCCGCCTTTCATCATTGGTTGGAAATGTGCCCAATGTAAAACATAATCCACTCCCACTAGAATGTACATTTTTCCCATTGAAGATAGGAAAGGAACCATAAAGTCGATGGACCATACATCAAATACTTCCACTTCTAAAATGTTAGATAAAGGCATTTCATCTCTTTTATAGATGTTACCTATTCTCTGGCATCGATCGCATTGTGCTACGAAAGTCTGAGCATCCTTAAACAATTGTGGCCAATAAAATCCACTCTCGAGTATCCAAGCTGTCATTTTGTCAGCTCTATAATATCCAACACACTGACCTTTATGACATTGCTTTAAGATGTCCAGCATTTCTTCCTCTAGCACACATTGTCGCATTAAACCATCAGCACATTCCTTATATAAAATTAGCTCATTCCATATATATCAGTTACAATCATGTAAAAATCTCTTTCTTTGTTTACCACTAGCAACATTATTTGGGATATCGACAAACCATGGTGTAGTCAAAATTTTAAGTAGCATCAAGGTTTCATCGAGAAATTTTTCATTAATATTGTCACTTGTATTCCTCCTTCCAGTCTAGATAAGTGGTCTGTAACCACATTTTCTACTCCCATTTTTCTCTCAACTCTATATCAAATTCCTATAAAAGTAAAACCCGTCAAATGAGCCTTGGTTTTGCATCTTTTTTTAAAGGTATTTTAATGTCGTGTGATCAGTGAATACATTTATCTTCGACCTCAAAAGTTATTGTCGAAACTTATCACACACATAAACTACTGCAAGTAATTCCTTATCTGTAGTGGTGTAATTCAGCTGAGGTCCTATAAGGTTCTTACTGGCATAGTAGATCACATGCAACCTTTTATCTTTCCTTTGGCCCAATACACAACTTATGGCTTTGTTGCTTGCATCAGACATAACTTCAAATGGAAGTATCCAATCCAGTGGTGATAGAATTGAAGCTGATCTTAATCCCTCCTTTAGTTTGTTAAATGTAGACATAGATTTGTCATTAAACAGGAAGGGCACATCCTTGACTAAAAGGTTTGTCAAAGGTTTTATGATTTGTAAAAAGTCTTTGATAAATCGACGGTAAAATCCTGCATGACCTAAGAATCCTTGCACACCTTTTACATTGCCTGGTGGTGGAAGTTTCTCTATCACTTTTGTTTTTTATCTGTCGACATCAAATCCTCGGTATGAGATTTTATGCCCTAGCATTATCCCCTCTTGCACCATAAAAAGGTATTTCTCCTAATTCAGCACCAAGTGTGACTCTTCACATCTTTGAAGAACTCTGCCCAAATTAATTAAATGCATTTTGAAAGAATCTCCAAAAATTGAAAAATCATCCATGAACACCTCCATTATATCTTCTGTCACATCGACGAAGATAGACATCATACATCTTTGAAATGTAGCTGGGGCATTGCATAGTCTAAAGGGCATCTGTTTGTACGAGAAGGTACCATAATGGTAGGTGAATATAGTCTTTTCTTGATCATCAGGGTAAATGAAGATCTGATTATATCCTAAATATCCATCTAGGAAGTAATAAAATGAATGACCAGTTACCTTTCAATCATCTAGTTTATGAACGGGAGAGGAAAATGATCTTTCTTAGTCACTGAGTTGAGTTTGCGATAATCTATGCATACTCTCCATCTTGTAACCGTTCTTGTTGAAATTACTTCTCCACTATCACTTTCTATTACCATCATTCCACCCTTTTTAGGTACACATTTTACTGGACTGACCCATTCATTATCTTAGATGAGATAAATTATCCCTACATCTAAGAGTTTAATTATCTCCTTCTTGACCACCTCATTCATGTTAGGGTTCAACCTTCGTTGACGCTCCCTTACCGTCCTAATCCTTACTCTAGGTTTACTTAGTGCATACAAACATTTGGGCTTATACCTTAAATATCAACAATCTTCCATCTGATGGCTTTCATTCACTTCCTAACATTTTCTACCACCTTACTTTCTTGTTTCTCGTTCAATTGATTGGAGATGATTATCGGTAACGTTTGACCTTCACCTAGAAAGGTATATATGAAATATGCAGGTAAAGGTTTAAGCTATAATATGGTGGTTGTGTTTGTATATGGTGATATGGGTGCTTCGGTTTAAACCAATTTATCTTGATGCATTTGAACATCTGACTCCTCCATCTCATCGTCTCCTTTAGATTTAAGTTTTTGATATCCATTGTCTATCTCTGCCGCCACTGACTGTACTTCTGCGATGTAACTCTCAGCTTGTTCTTCCAAATTTTGATCTATAATCTTAACCTTCATGCATGCGTTACTAACTGTTGTATTCTTTAAATCATTATTCATATTAAATTCGATCTGATCCTTGCCTATTCAATGTGTTAATTTCCTTTTGTGAACGTCAATTATTTCTTTCCCTATATTCATAATTTATTATCCTAGGATCAACGGATATTTCTTATCTTCTTCAAAATCGAGAACCACAAAAATCTACAAGAACAACAAACTTATCCATTTGCATCAGAACGTCTTCCACTATTCCAAACGGTATTTTAATGGATTGATTAGCCAACTAAATTAACATCGATGTTAGTTTGACCTCACCCAGCCCCAACTTCTTGAATATTAATAAAGGCATAAGATTAATACTTGCTCCTAAATCGCATAAGCACTTTGTAAATTCAAATTCACTAACCACATATAGTACTATGTAGCTCCCTGGGCCCTTTAATTTAGATAGCATCTGGTTGGTGACTATGGAACTACAGGTGCTAGTTAGAGTTACCGTCTGATTATCTTCCAAATTATGCTTCTTTGATAATATATCCTTAAAATTTTTTTGCATATTTAGGCATGTATTCTAACGCCTCTATTGAGAGATTTATCTGTAACATCTTTAATTTCTCATTGAATTTTGCAAATTGTGCATCCAGCTTCTTCTTTTATAATTGTTGAGGAAAAGGGATTTTAGGTTGATATGGTGGAGAGGCAACATAAGGAGGGTATTCGCTCATATTCACTTCTTCATCTTTTTCTTGATTTTTCTCAACAGGATGGACGGGTTCCTCTGTTGTCTTTGTGGGTGGTTCAAGTTCCTTCCCACTTCGAAGTGTAATAGTCTTTAGTTTCTCCCTTGATTTTGTTCCCAAAGTGCTAGGAAGTCGTCCCATATTTTGCGTAGAGAAAGCGTTTGACAATTGATTTACTTGGAACTCTACATTGTGGATTGAAGAGGCATGGTTCTTTATTACTTGTTCAAATTTGCCTTCCAACTTCTTTTGTACATCATCTAGAGTTACAAGCTTATCTAAAATCCTATCCAACTTGGAATGATACCAAGCTTTTTCTCTACCTCTGACATCTGCTTGTATCGAAAGGTATCACAGATTTCGAGGAAGTTCACTATATGTTCGTTGGGATCTTCATTCATTAGTCTATACTGCACGTTTTGATGAAGCATGTTTAAGAGGGTTGGTTTAAATTCAAAAGATGCTACTTGTATGGGTGGTCTAGCTACTTTTTGGTTAGTCGCATTAAACCCTAGTCTCATGAAGTCTGTAAAGGTCTAATGTTGATGTCCTTGGTTCATTTCATGGTCCATATCTTGCTCAAATTCCTCAGCCATTGTTGCTTTCGTGATTTCCTCTTGAAGTAAATCACGCGTTAGTATAGAATTTATGTTCAATATACAAAATGCACAAGAAAGGGGGTTGAATTGTGTATCCTTTTTCGTGAATACAATCCCCTTTTTAATTTCTTTGAAAACTTGCCTTTTCATAACTATTAAGTAAGAATATCATGATAAATTGCAATTAACTTCTAAGTACTTGTATAAGCAATAGAAATTAAAATTGAGAGTTAGAGAGTAAGAGTTGACACAACAGTTTTATCCTTGTTCACCCCAAACCGTGGGCTACGTCCAGTCCTCAGAATCCTTTATGATATTTCATTATACTTCTAAAAAATACAAGTATTCTTTTCACCGAGCCTCTTCAGGTCTCTTTACAACAAGTATTATTTTTCTCACTTAGCTTCTTCAGGCTCTCAGCTTTTCTTCTCTCTTACAGAAAGATATTTACGAGCTTTGTTACAGAGAATAATAGCTCTAGAGTTTAGCATAATGAATACAATGTTTCTTAAAGTCACTAGTTTTCTTAAAATCTCTAACATTTTTAGTATTCGACTCCGACTCGTATTTATAGCCTTCATCTTCAACTGCTTCTTGATAATTGCTTCTTTCTTCTTGTTTCTTGATCTTCAAAGAATCAGTTATTCAGTTGAGATATGTAACTAACTTAAACTGATTAACCATCCGACGTGTTATCGAGTCTTTGTCTTCGTATCGCTTTCGTCTTAGTTTCTACTTTGCTTCGTCTTACTTTCTCTTCGTCTTAGTTTCTACTCCGCTTCATCTTACTTTCTTTCGTCTTACATTCCGCTTCCGCTTCGTCTTACTTTTGCTTCTACTTCGTCTTACTTTCTATTATTATTATTATTTGGTTTCACCAAAATTATTAGTCGTGAAGTCATTTTGACTTAACAGTCTCTCCCTTTTTTATGATAACAAAGAATCATAGTTTTTAGAAAGATAGTATTATTTATAAGATGATATACAAGTAAGAAAATTGTAAACTTTATCTTCTATGCATTTCTCTTCTTCTTCTCTTTGTCTTCTATTCTTCTTCATTTCACGTTCCATCTTCTTTTCTCCCCCTATCTTTCTCATTTTCTCCTTTCTCCCCCTATTTGTTATTGATCAAAAATCATGACCAAAGATGTTTCATAATCTCATAAAATATTTCCTTCATTTCATTGCGGAGTGACTTGAGGTCTTGTCGTATATGCGCTACTTCTTTATGCAAGTCACCTACTGACACATGTAGATCATCTACCTTGTCATGAATTTCTCCAATTTCTTCGACTAAGGCATCATCTTTCTTCTACTGTACTACTTCAAAACCAATAGTAGTACTACATGCGTCTGAAGATATAACATTAGGTTCAATGATTGTAAGAGCAGGAGGTTTGAAAGATAAGTCTGGTTCAGGGAGATCAAGGTCATCAGGTTTGGGTAGTCTTGGAACTTGTTTTCCCAAATAGGTGTAGTACATCTCCAATTGAAGACATAGAACTCAAGGGTCTAATGTGCATGATTAGGTGCACAAGAGTCTCTATATTGTAACTAATATCTCCAACTCTGATGGTTCTATATTGCCCTTCTATTATTCTGCCAACTGCCTTAGACGTTTTATCATTGGTTTGATGACCACAATTACTTCCTGATGCCTTTGAAATATGGTGGCAAATATAAGTTCCTTTGTGATGGGCTGCATAACATGCCTCATTTATGTTTCTCACTTCAACTTCAATCTGATCTTCTGTCAGATCACTTGTCATCCCATCTGAATACATTTTCTTCTTCCTCTTTCTTCATTGCGAACAATGTAAGGTCTTGGCTGAATGTCAAGGACAATCTTTATCACAGTTCATTTTGTGAGTGGGAGAATAATGTACTTTTGTTTAGTCATCTATGTTAGGTATGGTTCTGATCTTTCATCCCTCAAAACTCTATACAACCTCTTTTCTCCATCATTCAACAAAATGTATAGAACGACTATTCACCACAATTGGTTCAAATTGTACCTTGACTAACCTTTTTAGGGGTTCTCTTATGATTATAGAGATGCTACTCCTGACAGGTTGAACTTCTTCAACAATCTTCATTTGCAAATCCTCTTTTCTCATTGGTTGAGAAGGATTAGCCTGTATTAGACTGTGTTCAACTAACCTTTTCTTTTGAACAACAGTTGGAGTACTCTTTTTCTGACTGATTTTCTGCCTTTTACTCACTTCAATCAGCCTAGGAGGTTGTTGTTGAAGTTGAGGTTGGGGTTTCTTCTTCTCAAATTCTAATTTCCTTTTTATTTCAGTCTCTTTAGCCAATTTTGCTGAATCTTCCTTCAAAATTGAGACTAAAGACCTGGTTATCTGCCATGCCTTCATTCCAGAGTCTCCACTCTGAGTCATCTCTTTTCCTTTCTTCTCCTCTTGTTGACACAGAGTTCGTACTCAAGGCAACCTTTTTGCCAGCTTGGGTTTCTCCGAAAGGAGTGTTTCCCCCTTTCTCTTCAAGGTCACTTGAGTCTCCGTCTGTCTTCTTTTTGAGACATCGCCCTAACTTTTATTACTTCATTTGACAATTTCTTCAACCCTTCAGTAGGCATTCTTTCAGTGGATTGAGATTTTGCTTTTCTTTTGGGAGATACTTTTTTCACTCAAGCTTCGCTTGACAGTAGCTCCCCGTCAATCCTTGCTATCGTCTTAGAATTTTTTTCTTCTCTTTTCAGATTCTTCATGCCCATTCTACTGATAGTTGTAGAATTAATGATGCTTTTGATATTCATATTCATCTTGTTTCCTCTCTCCAGGAGAATTCTAGAATCTTTGAAGATTCTTGTCAGCATCATTCCATACTGTAGGGTAGTCGAGTCTCTCTTCGACTTTACCATGTAATGGATGATTAGATATGGGAGATATATGGGCTGGCGATTTAGTAGATGAAATAGACATTGCTCATCTAACGTTGTTACCAGATTCCTCAATCCTATTCTTAGTAGAATACAATGAAAGAGTAGCGAATGTAAAACCCTAGCCTTTGGCATAAGACTTGAGGCCTTCTTGTCCTTTTGGTTATTACATCCATACAGTTGTTGATTAATCTAAATCTCCTCCATACTGGCTTAAGTCATCCATCTAACCTTATGAGCAAGCTTTACTCCAATATATGGACACTTAGTGACCTTTTCGATTGTCTTCAGTGTCACTATGATTGACAATCTATCCACCACTAATACTAAGGTATCTTCTACTACTTCCACATTCTTCCAGAAGTTATATACTTCATTCATGTAAACTATTTCATGAACCTAAAAGAAGTTCTTCCATCAGGCTACTACAATCTCCATTTCAATATCCATCTGGTCCTACTTCAAGGACTCGAAATCAACAATTCTTCCACTAGTCATTAATTGTTCCATTTGTATCTATAGACAATCAAATAACTGAACGCACAGATGTATTTCTCAAGGAGGTGAAGTTGGTTTCTAAAGTTGAGAGTGAGAGCGAGGAAGGTTTGATATCCAAACAGAGTAATCAAAAGTTTTGTTGAGAGTTCTTCAAAAGTCGATGTCAGGGTATGTCAAGAGTGTTCTAGAGTAGATGGTATTCTCAAGGCTTTGAGACGTTTTCCCTCCAAAACTTTCTTATAACAGAAGTTACCAGTTGTAACTACTATTACTGTTATTGTTAACTCTTATGACTTTTTATCTTCTTGAATAAGAGAAATATTTGGGTCATGACGTGTCAGACAGTTGATCACTCAGCATAACCATGTTGAGGTTTCATCTAATTTCTTTGAATCTTTCTTCACTCAATGGCTTAGTGAAGATGTCTGCCCATTGATAGTTTGTCTCAACAAACTGTAGACTTACTATCTTCCTCTAAACGTAGTCTTGTAGAAAATGATGTCTAACTTCGATATCCTTAACCCTTAAATGCTGTATTGGGTTCTTCGACAGATTGACTAGGTTGTGGCCAAAGAAGTGACATCCTCCACTCGTACTCTTTCTCTCATTCCTATCTTCGGAATAATCAGCATCACAGTAGCCAATTAACCTAAAATCTTTACCTTTCTCATACATTAAGCAAAGATCAGTTGTACCCGATAGATACCTCATAATTATTTTGACAGCAATATAATGAGACTCTCTAGGACCTGTCTGAAATCTTGCACACAAATAGACACTAAACAAAATATCAGGTCTGCTTGATGTAAGGTAAAGTAAAGAACCAATAATCCCTTTATAAAGGGTTTGATCAACCTTCTTGTCTAATTCATCCTTAGACAGAAAGTTTGAAGGATGCATCGGATTTGACAGTGGTTTTACTTTTTCCATATCATATTTAATCAACAGTTCCTTGATATACTTCTGTTGATGAATAAAAAGCTTTGCTTCGGTTTGCTTAATTTGCAACCCAAGAAAGAATTTTAATTCACCCATCATGCTCATCTCAAACTTGTTTTTCATCAAATTTTCAAAACTAGTACATAACATTTTAGAAGTTGCACCAAAGATAATATCATCATCATAAATTTGAACCATGATGAAATCATTCTTAATGCATTTTCTAAATAACATCTTGTCTACATGACCTCTAATAAAACTACTCTCAATAAGAAAAGAACTCAGACGATCATACCAGGCTCGAGGAGCTTGTTTCAGTCCATACAAAGCTTTATGAAGTCTATAGACATGGTCTGGTTTCTTAACATCCTCGAAACCAGAAGGTTGTTTTACATAAACTTCTTCATCTATAAAACCATTCAGGAATGCACTTTTCACACCCATTTGAAATAGCTATATATCATGGCAGACAACATATGCAAGCAAAATCCTAATAGCTTCTAGCCTTACTACAGGAGCATAAGTCTCATTGGAGTCTATTCCTTCCTGTTGATTATAGTCTTGTGCTACTAATCTCGCTTTGTTACGACTTACTCTACCTGATTCATCTAGTTCGTTCTTAAAAACCCACGTAGTTCCTATGATGGACTTTTTAGAGTGTCTGGAAACTAAAGACCAAACTTTATTCCTAGTAAACTAGTTCAGCTCATCTTGTATAGCTAAAATCCAAGCTTCATCTTGAAGAGCTTCATCAATTTTCTTAGGCTCTATTTCAGAGATAAAAGGAACGTTGGCTTCTCTTCTGAATTTGGACCTAGTTCTTGTAGGAAATTCTCGGTGGACACATCACATGTACCTAATGCGGAAAACAAAAATTTTTGTTGCCGGGACCTTCCCGAAACCCAGGATCGATGTGTCTATATAACTAGGTCAAACCATAACGACCAACGTAGCCCGTCTCTAA
>JAOTAZ010000218.1:11120257-11133467 GCA_025629785.1 Erythroxylum oxycarpum | reverse complement strand
GGCATTCAACATTAAAGTTGAGAATCACACTTTCATTCATATGCAAATGCACATTCAAAACACATTTATCATTGGACCGTGGTCCGACATTTAACAATCATATTATGTACACTTAGATCATCTCATTTACATACAAGTAGCACTTCAATATCTAAATCAAACATCACAATCATTGGACCTTCATTGTCTGGAGTCAACAATCAAGACACATTCATTTGATCATTCAGTAGTCAATTAATATAAAAATCCAAACGAAACAAATATTGAAATGAGACCATCTAGGTCTACTCACAGTATGCTCCAGATTAGCATTTGCTTCCAATTATGGAAATGTCTGAATGCGGACGTTTATCCTACACATCCAAAATTATGAAATACACATTAATAATTGCACAATTATAAGTATTCATTTATACACAAATATGGAATATGTACAATGCATGCTCAATGACAATCCCAGGTATCTTTCCATTATTCTCGTCACATTATCAATCACATTTCAAAACTCGCCTAAGTATAATTTGTACTTAGGTTATACCTCAATAAAACTATTAGAAACAAAATTTATAATTCAATTACTCGTCTTTTCATTTCTAGCGTTATTAGCTCTCACGGTAACCAAATCTCAATCACTTTTATTTAATACCCATTGCTCATTTCCTTTGAATCACAACTACAATCATATGAAACTCTTCATTTCCATTATACACATGTCTTTGGTACTTTAATACCAACAATTCATTCAATGATGTTATAATAACATTATATAATCATACAATATCCAAGCTCTCATTCTTTCCAATATCACCTCCAAAATTCCAAACCTTCAGGTCAATTTTCCATAATAATGTTGATCAGATAAATGAAGTAATTTGATAACACTTTCTTCTAGAAAAATGTTCCCCATTGTCTTAAGTTTCTAATGACACCAAAATCATTCAATTTGGTTCAGTAATATGAAAGTTATACACTAAACATTTTTGGAATGTTCTTACACTGAAACAATATCCTGTACTCAAATTTAATTGAAACTTTGGAATCATAGAGAAAGAATTAAAATTCGATTTCTTCATAAAATTTGTAGCCCTATATCTCTAGTTTAATCCAAATCAAAAATCATTCCATTTGGATAAACTATAGATCAATATATTGCTAAAATACCGAAGCATGTTTAATGAAAATACTCCATTCATAACTTTTCCAGAACTCCTCATCATTTTCGTCCAAAATTTATCACTCAGTCTCTCCAAGATCATTTTAGATGGCTATAATTTTTGGTAGAGATGTAGAACAATGTGTTTGGAGTCTAATAGTTCAAATCCTATGACATTTGAAGGTCAGGAGAAGAAGTTGTAGCTAAAAGAATGAAGGATGTTCACATTAGTCCACTTTGGTAAGCATTCAATGTCACGATCGTGAGATTCAAGTTGATTCAGAAAAGTCACGATCGTGCTTTTCCATACTTCTCCAAAATGTCACAATCGTGCAACTCCTCTTTTCTTCTCCAAAATGTCACGCACTATAGAGTCTCTTCTTCTCAAAATAGACATTGGGGTCCATCTATCATGGTCATTTTGATAAGGAATATGAAGGATTTAGGCAAAATACTCTTCTGAACAATTGTTTATTTTTGTCTTATGTTTCTAATGAAACTAATTTCGTGCAATTTGGTTCAGTATTCTGCAATTTATACTAAAAAAACTACAGACTATTCCCAAACCACGACAGGACACAATACTCGACTTCAAGCCAAAATTTGAAACTTTAGAGACAAAATTAGAAATCAATTCCTCCATGAAAAATATAGCCACACGTCTGTATTTTAATCTAAACTTAAAATCATTGCATTTGGATGTCCACATATTAAGATATGACTAGAATACAGATGCATATTCAATGAAACACTGCATCTACACATTTTCCATTTCTCTGCTACTCTTTCTCATCTTCTTTCAACACTTTCACTTCATCTTAATTTATTACTTTAATTTTTCTTAAAGCACGACATCTTTTTTTCCTTAACTTCAAACTTATTTTCAGTTCATTTCAAAACATCCAAAAATTCATATAATAATAGTGAATACAAAGCATATACATATATCACCAAAACAGAGTATAATTTTATGCACTCTTCTCATGCACCTTTTCTTTGATCTTTTAACTCCAAAACTCATTTTAACACAATCTTGTAGCATTTTAATCCTAAAAAAAACACAAAAAATATCAATATACTCATCCTATACCCATGATATACATGAAAAATGTCCATTTTCACATGATCATTTAATGACAACTAAATCACCAAATTTATCTCATATACCAACAACTCATAAGGATTTACATGTACTTACTTGTTAAAACTTCCAATTATTTAAAATCTCAAGAAACCCTAATTCCTCATGCAACCACGTACATAATCTTGAAGGTGGTTTAGGTTAGGTTTTTCTTGAGGCAAAAGAAATAGATAACAAAGTAGGAGTAGCAAAAGGTATATGAAAGCAAGATCTAATTTTGGTGAAGGTTCGATGAATCGAAAATAAATGAAGAAAAAGCTTGAAGAAGAAAGATATGAAGAAGGGAACTAAGTCAAGAAACAACAGTAACTTAGTCTTTCAAGTTTAAAAGACACATGACTTGGCCTTTCAAATGAAAAGAATAGTAAATTTAGTAAGATTTGGCTTGGCTTGGCTTAGCAAGTATCACTTGTCACTTGTCCATTTGTCCAATTTCTAAAACTCTAACTACATTCTCATTGTTCAACTAGTTCTATCATCTCCAAATTTTTACTCCAATTGTCTTAAAAATTTTCAATATCATTTTTCTCATAAATTCTAAAACCATCAATAAAAATTCTCCAATATCATTTTATTCTTATTTCTGTTTTCATTTATTAATTTACTTGTCCAAGTAGCATTTTTGCTAGTACAATAATATTTGACATTTTGGAAATTATTCCTACAATTCACCAAAATTCTAAATCAACTAACATTATCACCAAATATTCGAATTCAGCAATTTATACTCTCCAAATTAGTTCGCAGCACATATAATCCACAATTCAAATTGTAAACACATTTATGAATCAATTATACCCCGAATATGTCAATAAATGTACGTAAAATCATTTTAATGTGTGCAAAAATTCAAATATACGTATGTGTATGCTAACAATATGTATGAGCATGAAAAATGCAATTTTATTAATCTCTCATTGATCCCTTATGTACCATAATTTTGGGTTCTAACTCTTAATATTGGAACGGGATGTTACATCTAGCCTCATTAGGATTAGAGTATGCTCATAACTCTAATGGAGATGAATGATAGAAGTGAAGATCAAAAAAAGAGAGTAACTTTGATGTATCAAAGGAGATGAAAAATAATAAAGAAGTGAGTTCTTTGAGGTGATCAAATGAATTGAATAATAATAATAAGGAACATCAGTAATATCTGGATAGGAGATGGTGAGGTATGTAAAAATTATAGCTAATTAATAATAAGGAGTATCAATATTAATGAGAGTCTTATCAATAGTAGAAAGATGAACATTGAGTTTGAGCAGAGCATAAGTAATTTTAGTTGCAATAATATCAACATGAGAGATTCGAATGGTGGAATATTTTTCTTATGATAAATAATATCCAAATTAATCAAATGAAACTTCAAGATCTAAAAAATAACTTAAACAACTCAAATCATTCATCTTAAACTATTTATGTATAAAAGATTTGAGAATGAACGATATCTTGAATATCATCACTAGTAATTATCATGTCATCAATATAGAGAGGAAAAAGAATGTATCATTGATCTGCTTTATGAAGGAATAAGGCATGATTATAAGAGCTATACTAAAGATCAAGGAGAGCAATAACAGAGTTGAATTTAGCAACCCAAACTTAAGGAGCTCGTTTTAATCCATTCAAGACTTTACAAAAATGACAAACCTTATTTGGTGGATGACTATAACCAAGTGGAGGCTGATTTATACTTTTAATCTAAAATTGTTGATAAGGAAGGTATTATTTACATCCATCTAGAATAATGACCAATGTTTATTAGCGGCAACCATAATAAGACTACTTAATGAGGTTAAATATATGGTACAAGAGCAAATGTCTCTTAATAATTAATACTATACACCTAGATGGATCTTTTAGCAAAAGATCAAGCTTTGTATTGCTCAACTAATCTATTATATTAATGTTTTATTTTATAGAGCCATTTGTAACTAATAATATACTTGTTTGAAAGTAAATCAACTATATCATAAGTAATTAGTAAATTTTTATAATTATTTTTTTTATTTTTTTACCTTAGAGGGTTGGAAATTTATTCATGATAGATATAAGATTCATACAAATCGATAATAGTGGAATAAATATGAAAATATTAAAGATGAATAGAAGGGTGACTTGTGTAATTAATATAATGAGGAACAAGTTAAGGAATAGAGGTCTAATAAGTGAGTAAAAGGAGAAGGATCATTTGTAGGAGATAATGGATCCATAGTTGGTAGAGATATAGTGGGATCAGTCATGGGCTATATCGAACTACTAGAACTATTAGAAAATGACCTATAAGAGAAATTAAAAAACAAAGATATGGTAGGATTAGGAAAAAACTAAATTTTGAAATAAATGAAAATATGTTATATTCATATAATGTCAAATGCCAAGAGATATGAAGTCCTTTAAATAAGGGATTTCAAAAAAAAACCTTTTTCTTTTATCCCATACGCTAGAAAGTAATATAATTATACTTGTTGCTCTATTTTCCTATACAGTTAGAAAAGAACAAAATAAGCATTACCAAATACCTTAGGATTTTGGCAATCAGGAGCACAATTATATAGGCATTTGTTAGGAGAGATATTACCTATAATAGGAGTAGGGATGTGATTAATAATATAGACATTGGTAAGAGCATCTTCTCCTTGAAAGAATTCTAGATAAGAGGAATAAATGAGAAAGGCTCAAATAGTATTAGGAATGTGTTTATATTTTCGATTAGCCCCTTCCCACTATGTTAAGAAATACCTAAACAAAATATGGATGATACTTCCTTATTGATCAATAATATCATGGAATATAAAGATTCATCTTTATATTCCATGATATTATAAATATGAAATATTTTGAATATGTAAGAAAATTGAGTTTAAATCATATTGTCAAAGTGAGAATAATCAAAAAGTAATTTAGACTTATGATGCATAAGATAAATTCTTATATATCTTGAAAAATCATCAACTAAGACCACAATATATCTCTGACCAACTATAGTGTCATAAAGAGCAGGTCTCTAAATGTTAGAATGAATCAAATCAATAGGTATAGAAAAATAAAATCACTATTAATAAAAGGAGAATATGAGTTTTAAAAAGTTAGCATAAAACTTGACCAAAGGAACAACTAGAAACTAAAAACCAAGTATAAGATTGGAAAGATGACCTAGACAGGAGTGGTAGTTTGGATGGAAGGAGAAGAGGGATAAGTTCAAATAGTTGTACAACCTTATGCCATATCTGAAGTATCTCACTTGTTTATGGATTTGCATAATATAAAATTTTTTTATAAAAAATTAAGGGGGAAAAAGTACTATTAAATATAGCTTAGGTATTTAAATAGTACTTATACTTTGAATATGCATAGTAAAGTTAGTAATAGTATAGAGGACATGTAGAATAAAAGTTTTTAAGCAATCAAATATAAAGAAGTTAGCTATCACGTGGTTGCAATATGAAAAATCAAAGTATTATGAAAAGGAATTGCTTAATATGACAAATAAGATATGAAAGGAAATAGTGCCCAAAATTAGTTGGAGTTATTGAAGATGAGCATTAAGTTCTTTCACGAAAAATTAAGAGCTATGTTCACTATAAAATCCTCTATGATAATAATAGCAAATACTATAAAGTTAGGAAGACTTTAACGAGTTACCTAGTCTAGATGGTTGATGGAGTCACTTTCTACTATTAAAGATATGATGACCTTCCAAGACTTCTTAATGAAGGTCTAAAAAGATAAGGTATGGGTGGAAAGAAATCAATAGACAAAGTAGATTTTTTTTATTTAAAGGGTGTGGAGTCGAGTTTCTTCTATGATTATATCTTTAATCACAATGTCAAGGTTTGACAAAAAAAACTCAATGAAAAAAGGAATTGTTGATAGACTAAACTAATCTTTAAGAGTGATTAATAGATGCCAAATGTGTTGTTGATTATGAAGATAAACATAAATAGTGACAACTTAAGTATAAAGCTACATAAGATCTCTAAGTGTTAATTGATTCAAAAGCTCTTATAATTTACATATTTAACTATAGATAATTTGATGATGTTATTATTGTGTGATAAAGTTGTCTATAGAGTTGAAATTGATTAAAATCATTAGATATAAAATAATAAATTTTTAGAAAATTCTAGACCCTTTTAGCATTATTAAATTATCAAAAATCAATCTTGATTACTATGATAGAAGTATTACAAAACCATGTTTATACCATTCTATGATACTAGACATTCTATGAATATATCTTCTACTTCATCTTCTTTTAAGTAGGTTTGGGTATCGCCCCAATAAAAATATACCAAAGAAGCATACATTTCAGAAAGTTACTTATTTTGTCAACCCATTAATTATATTTCAATATATCAAAAATGGAAAGGACTTGTTGAGGAACGTATTGATGAAGTTTAAAAGTATCCATATTGCTCAAAAGAAGAAGATTTTTAATAATAAGGCTTAAAATATAAGAAAACCTAAAAATATATTTGGAAAGCTAAACTTTGGTCAATTTGAACCTAAGATGAGCTTAGAGCACTTAAAAACCTTAGGAATTAGTCTGAGCAAAAATAAAAATCCATAATAAAATAGTTGAACTATTCAATCAAACATATTGGGTAATAATTTTATATTAAAATAATGATGACATGGTAGCTAACACAACAAATGTGGGACTTTGATACTAACATGGAAAAGGTAGAACCCAAGAATAACTTGACTTGTAATGCAGATGCTAATATTACAAGTGATGCAGTAAAGGTGGAACCCAATTGTAATGTGACAAAATGTAGGATCCAAGTGCTTGTGTGGCTACTGATGTAACTAATGGCAAGCAATATACTTTTATTTATCTTCCTCCTTTAAACAATAGAATACAAAGTTTAGATAGAAATTCTTACCACACATAAGACTCATGCAAGGGATAATTTATACATATTTTGCACTACTATAACTATCTTAAGGGGGAAAAAAAGGAGAAGAATTTGATATATACTAAATATCTACTAAACAATCAAACTTTCTCTAGTAAATCAATCATAAAAAACTAAAATTTTTACTTTTTACAAAAGAAACTCTAATGTAATATTACAAATAAAAAGGAACGAGAAAAAAATGGTATGTATTTCTATGTGTGTATGCTCTTGTGGAAAGAGGGTATCTATATATTTTTTTAACTGTGAAATTAAGGAAAATATTGTTTAATCTATTCTAGTCATATCTCTAAATTTATGCTCAAGTGCAATTAATAACAACTAATTTGTTGACTTACAGATATGTTAATATATATAATTACTACCTATAATTGATGGGTTCTGAAGACTTAGCTGAACCAAGCTGGAATGCATAAAGATCCTTTGATTGCATAATTGATTAGGGAATAAAAAAACTTTGGTTTCCTTAATTATAGAACAAGATATTAAGAGAGTTTTCTTTAGTTTGTTGTTAGGACCAAATGGTTTTTCTATATGGTTTTTCTAAAAGACATGGGATATTACGGGTAAGCTTTTTACTAAAGCAGTATTGGAATTCTTTGCATCTTAAAAAATGCTTTAAGAATTAAATCATACATACATCTGATTGGTACCTAAGAAGCAAAATCTTGGGAGAATGGAAGACTTTAGACCAATATCATGTTGCAACACCATATGAAAAGTGATTGTGAAGCTCTTAGCTGAAAGACTAAAGATTGTAATCAATGGAATCATTAACACAACACAAGGGGCATTCATTCCAAACAAAAATATTGGGGACAACATTCTACTACCTCAAGAACTGTTGAAGGAGTACAACTCAAGTAAAAAAAATCAAATGTTGCGTACTAAAAATTAACTTTTACAAAGTTTTCGATAGAATTAGTTGGAGGTTTATCCAATTATATCTTGAAGTAGTGTAATTTCCTTACAGATTTGTGAATTAGGTAATAATATGCATTCAATCCCCTACTCTAAGGGTGCTTATGAATGGACTTCCCACTATTTCAAAATGCAAGGGGGATTAGACAAGAGGGACCCCTTATCCCTCTATCTATGAACCCTTGTAATGGAAGGCTTATCAAGGCTACTGAGCAAGTTAATACCTTACAATGGGGGTTTTCAATATCATTACGAATGTAGTGCAATCAACTTGAATCATCTCATATATGCAGATGATCTTATGCTCCTAGATAGATTTTATCCTCACTCCATTAGCATAATGTTACAATTTCGAAACTTATTTGCCAAGTGGTCTAGGTTAAAACACAACATTGAAAAAAGCAACTTGTGTATATCATCTGATACAAGGAATAAAAAAGAAAAAAGTAGAATGACTATACTAAATGTACATCCTACTCCGTTCAGGTATCTTGGAGTACCAATCATCACTTCTAAGCCAAAATTCAATGATTGTTTGCCTCTCATTGAAAAGATCAAATCAAGAGTGAATGCTTGGAAAAGTAAGTTTCTTTCATATACTGCCAGGTTAACTCTCATAATCTCAGTCCTTATTATTTCACATCTATAATGGACAACATATATTGAATTGCCAAGAAAGGTTATAAAGGATATTGATAGAATAATGAAAGCATTCCTATAGACAGGCAAAACTAAAAACACTAAACATGAAAACATAAAATGGAGTGAAGTTGCTACCCCGAAGAGGCAAGGCGGACTTGGGATTATTTGTATCTTAACTATGCAAAAACTTCTGTTGACCAAAAGACTCTGGAGACTCTATACTGACTACAAAGCACTCTGAATCAAATGGATTCACAAATGACACCTCAAAAACTTGAATTTATGGCATGCAACTTATACAAGAGAGGTCTCTTGGATCTTTAATTAGTTGATGAAGATGAGAGACACAGTTTATCCTTGGATTAAACATAAGAGTGGAAATTAAGGAAAAAAAACTTGGTTTTGGTTTGATAATTGCTAGATTCAGGCCCTATTATACAAAGACCAAAGATCTATCACTCGAGGAACAGAATCCCTCTAAACCTTAAAATATCTTAACTAATCTAGAATGGTGAATAGAGTGAAAATTTTGGAGGTTTTGTTTCTTTAATGGATCACTTTCCTCGATTGAATGATGTGGAGAATAAAGATGTAATAACCTAGACCCTTAACTCAAGTGGTAAATTCACAAATGAATCTTTCCATAGAATACTCATCAACAAATCAGTGGAACCTTCTTGGTATAATCTTATATGGAAAAATACTTTAAATCCTAAAGCCTCTCTAATCAATTAGCTAGCTATAGAAATAGGCTTAGGACCAAAATTTAGTGGCACGGTAAGTTGGATTCTACTTATTTATTATGTAAGGTGGCAATGGAAGATAGAGATCATTTCTTTTTTCTTTGCGTATTATCTAAAGCGGTTTGGAGCAGGATCTTACATATGATTGTAGGAGATAGCCACACGTATGAATGAGAGCAAGCATTGAGTTGGTTCATTAGGCACCCTAAACGTGGAATGTCCAATGGAATACTACCACTTACTTCCTTTGGAAAGAAAGAAACAACTGATTGTTTAAGAATATGGAAAAGGGAAAGTACCAGCTAGCTGACAAGATAATCAACTGGATTAGATCAGCTATGTAACATCCCACCCCCGATGGGAAGGGTAAAATAGTAATTTGGAAAGGGACCAAGAGGGATTGAGATTAATAGAAATATTAATGCATATCCTTATATGTTAATAGTGAAAATCTGCACATGAAAAGAACTGTACATGCATTCGTGACAATTCTCGGTAGAGGTGCCTAACTGTGATTTTGTTGTGAAAAATATGATTTGGTACTTGAAAAACGAAATTGGAGTTATTTTTATGTGTTTTATATTTTAAGAAAATTTTAGGAATTTTTTGAGAAAAATTCCCGAACCGAAAAAATCACCAAGTGGCGAACCGGTTGATTGTCAGTATCGAAAATGTCTATCCAATGGCACTACAATATTGGTAACATGATTTTGGGATTGAAATTGGGGCCATTGGAATTGAACGGGTTAAATATCCATCTCATTAGGGTTTAATTTTATTAAATACTTTGTCTTTTCCTTCTTTTGTCATTTTCTTCTAAATGGACAAGTGTCCTACACCATTTAATACATTGTTTTGTTTCTATCCCATGGATTGTCGGCAACTTCAAGTGGATTGAATGAAAAAGATAAGTTGCTTGTTTAAATCCTTCTTCATCCGAAACCTCTCTCCCTTCTCCTTCATTGGTTTCTTTATTTAGCTTAACTAAGGAATTACTCTTCTCTTCTCCCTTACATGCCTTCCTAGCATGTATACAAGCTTGAGTGTTCTACCTCCTTTACATGGTGATGATTTTGACTGATGTTGGGAACAAGATGATGATCGTTGGTGATAGAGTAATGTAGGAATTTTGTGAGAAATTGAAGAAGATTGAAGCTTAATAGGTAAGAGTATGTTCTATGTTTGTTACATGTATAATTGTGACATCTTGTGCATCAATTTCATGAAGTTGTGCTTTGACTAGATGGGTATGTAAAGTGATTATTTAATTGATGGTTGATTGCTCAATTGATGGGGTAAAACCAAATGAATGTAAGTAGAGATGTTAAGATGATTAAAAGTGAAATTATACTTAAAGATTAGTGTAAGAAGTGTATGAATGATTAAGTGAGTGTTGCTGCCATGTTTATGGCTAAGTGCTTAAGTGGATGATTGAATGAAATATTGGTTGAATGAGTGATTAAATTTAAGGCTTATGGATGTAGGAAGGGTGTTAGAATGAAAGGAATTGGTTTGGGTATAAAAGCTGAAAAATGGAATGTGTATAAGTGTCAATGTTTTTGCCATAACTAATTGTGTGGTTAAGCAAATGAGGTGAGGTTTGTTCTAAATTAAAATTGAGACAATTGGCTACATTTTATATGAAGGAAGTTCTGCCCAATTTTGATGAGAAGAGTGGTGAATTTTGCTTTAAAAGTGAACTATAGGAGCTATGTGAACAGTATCCGAAATTGATAATCTGAAACTTTGATCCATTTTTCTAGATGGATTTAGGGTGAATTTGCGGAATTGGTCTTCATGAAATTTGAAGCCTATCTTGTTATCTTTCCATTGCCACTGATTATGTAATTTTTCAATATGTATATTGGGAGTTATGACTTGTTGAATGTTGGCTGGGTATGTATATTTTGTTGGAACCTAGCCTAAATGTAGGTTTGTGAGTATTGGGATTGGAAGCTAAATTTAGAGATTTTTTTGATTCAAATTAGCTCAAGTGATCTTCTGAAAAGTTGTAGAGGAAGAAATTAGCTTGAAAATGAGATATAGCATGTTAATTTTAGATGCCAGAATTGGGAGTTATGAATTTTTAAAGATTGGACCTAAGTTAGGTCATTAGCTAGTGATCATGACAGCCACTTGCATGATAGTTTTGAGTTAGTTAGTGATGGACTTTGTCTTTAAGCCCTTCACGAGAAGTGTATTATGTTGTTTGATCTTTTCATGGGTATAAAGTACGCAATTTTTTGACATTTGTACAAGGAGTTATGATTTTTAGAAAATTTCTATTCAGTTTAGGTGATTTCAGTGGACAGAATCTTTGCTTAATTTTTTGACCCATTTAGCAATTGAATTTGATTCCATGTTGTCATGAAAGTTGTAGGACATATTCTGATCTTTCATATGGCATAAATCTTGTAATTTTTAGCAAAGGGAATGAGAAGTTATGGATTTTGCAAAATACTGCATTGTTTTGGGACCCTATTACTAGGCAGTATCTTCGCTTGGATTTTTGACACCCTTAGGTGTGAAATTGGTTTGTGTGGTCTTTATGAAACTTGTAGAGTTTTTCATGATTTTCCAACGAGATATGATTTGTAATTTTCTGATTCGTGTGAAAAGAGTTATGCATGTTTGAAATTTGGACAGAAAAAAAGGAGAAAAAGGGAAAGAAGGTGGAGCAGACCCTCGCCCATTCGCGAGGGCGACACCTTGCCCTCGTGAGAAGGCAAGGTGGCTCGCCTCACGAGGGCGATGCTGATTGATGTATATATATATATATATTAATTGTTTTGTTTTGCTTTTTGCTTTCTTTTGGCAATAACTTTTCCATCCGACATCCGATTGACCTGATTCTTGAGGCATCGGATTCTTAGAATATTTAATTTCATTTTATGAGAAATTGGGAATTTTTGGACATGAAATTGACATGGGTCCGGGTACTTGTTCTCTGGTCATTATTTTATTTCTTTTTGGACCTATAGAAGCCCGAATTAAGTAATTTCGGTGTCGTTAGATTTCTAATTTTAGATGAAATTTTGTGATGGAAAATTTTGATTAAGGCCGGGAATATCACGAACATGCATTGTACACATTTTAATCACTACATGTGCATTCTTACATAATTCTGATTGGGCGATTGGTAATGTTTACATATTATCACTATTATAGAGGCACATTTGGAGTGTCAATCCACCAACGTTCCTGAAACTTCCTGGTATTAGCTCGGAAGTACAGGTGAGTGACCTAGATGGCTTTCGCTCAATTACTATATGTTCTCTGTGGAGATAATGGTGGGATTAGTGATTGTGTTTGATTCTGACTGGATTACGGATAGATGGTCCGATGCATTGGGAGATATGACATAGAAGTGTTATCTGGTTGTGAATCTATGAACTGGATGAATTATGTGTATATCTATGTGACTGTTAAAATGTGTATTTGGATATGGACGAAATTGTGAAATGCTCCGTTTTTGTGTACATCTGTGACTGTTAAATGTATATTGGGACATGAATGAAATTGTGTAAAACTCCGCTTCAATGTGGAATGTCGGACTAAGGTCCGATGACATGAAAAAGTGACTGTGAATTACTTGCTTCTGACGCAATAAACTGTGATATGTGATTAATTTTGTATACAGTACTGTTTTCATAGTGGCATGTGGACAAATTGTGATACGATTACT
>JAOTAZ010000218.1:10984261-11004434 GCA_025629785.1 Erythroxylum oxycarpum | reverse complement strand
GCATATGTCGCAAGAAGAAACATATTCTTGTACAATTCGAATTGTACAAGAATATGTTTCTTCTTGCGACATATGCCAACGAGTTAAATCTTCAACACTTTTACCAATTGGTCCCTTGCAACCTTTTCTAATTCCATGTTAGGTATGGGAGAATATCATAATGAATTTTATTGAAGGGTTACCCCAATCCAATGGCAAGAATACAATTCTTGTGATAGTGGATAGCCTTAGTAAGTTAGCTCATTTGTTTACACTTACTCATCCATTTACTTCAAAGTTGGTGGCTGAAAAATTTGTAGATGTTGTTGTTAAGCTCCATAGTATGCTAAAGACTATTGTCAGTGATCGAAATCCATTATTTATAAGTCATTTTGGCGTGAAATTTTCAAGTTATATGGCACTCAATTGAAGATGAGTTCAACATATTACCTATAAACTAACGACCAGTCCGAAGTTGTCAATTGTTGCCTTGAACAGTATCTTCCATGCTTTACTCATCAACAACCTCAAAAGTGGACCAATTTTTTTTCATGGGCTGAGTTTTGGTATAATACTACTTACCATAGATCCATCGTCATGACACCTTTTTAAGCATTGGATTGGCGTTTGCCTCCAACTATTCCTCGTTATTCAATGGGAGAGTTGTCCATTTATAAAATGGGCCAGCAACATATATCAAGAGATGATATTTTGCCGCAGCTTAAACCAATCTTAGTGCTGCCAATAATCGAATGCAACAAATGGCCAATGCCAAGAGACGAGATACTGAATTCTAAGAAGGAGATTGGGATCTCCTTAAATTTCATCCATACCGCCAACATTCTCTATTTCATTAACATGTCAGAAATTGGCAAGGTGGCGTATAAACTAAAGCTTTTAGAAGGGTCCCGTACTCACCCTGTATTTCATGTTTCATTACTAGAAAAGAAGATTGGTGATGTCGTCCCTGCTAGCTCTACAATTCGACCTGTTGCTGATGGTGAAATTATCATGGAAACTGAGATTATTTTAGACACTAGATGGCTAAAAAAAGGGGGTCACGACTTGAAGAAAATCTTGTGAAATGGAGGCATCTATCAATTGATGATGCTAGTTGGGAAAACATTGACTAGTTACTGGACCAATTTATTAATCTGAACTGAGGACAAGGTTCCGCTAGAAGGGGAGGGAAATGAAAAGCCAAGAAGATCTACACAAGTACCCATTAGGAATCGAAAATATTTAGTACGTGAGTCATACAAGAATAATCTAATATAAATATTGAAGTTTATACTTGATACCTATCCCTCCTTCCCATTCTGCTGCTCTTTTTATTTTGTACTGGAAAGTGTAAATGTACAAATAAAATCCTCCACCAAGCAACTCAGATATGCTATGAAGCATTAAGATTGTTAGTTCTTATTCTTTTCGGAGTAAACAAGGTATAGGCATTTGCCGAGAATGAAATTCACAAGTAATAATAAGAAATGCAGGTAACTTTCCTTTTCATATTAAGTACTTTTACGAATACATACACCAAGATGAATGGATCCACAAAAGCTTTTCTTTGCTGCTTCCACTGTATCTTCTTTGCCTGATTTGATGCAAGGCAAATGAAGTTAGAGTAGAAGGAGCAAAAAGAAGCTTTGGAAAGCAATAATCCTGCATGCATGGGTTAATACAGAAGGCGCTTATTCACAGAAGGAGGATTGTATTAGTATCTAGCTCACTTCTAACCTAATTAGTTTAGCCTCTTTCAACATCTTTGTCCTAAAAGAGGCGTCAGAAACTAGAATCAGTCAGGCCACAAATGCATCATTGATTAATGCTCTGGATGTCAAGTGCGAAGACCCATTTCCGGGTCTCAAGTACTGTACATGTCTGATTCTCTCCTCAAGCATGTCCCAGATAACGATGTTTAAAATACTTGTCATGATATACTTTTGCCTTGTAAGGAGCAATGATCTCAAGGGCCCCATGGACACATTTGTGATACGAGAAGTCTTCCACTGTCCCGTCTGTTCTAACCAGAGAGAAGCAACGTGAATCTTGGTGTACTGGGTGTTTTATAACCTGTCAACAGAGGGGAGAAAGCCACAGGGTAAGTTATATAAATGCCAAGCCATCAAATAAGCAACAGATAGATTGGAGAATCCTGTTAAAGTACTCAAGGTGAAGCAAAATTATTTAACGATTAACCTTGATGTGCTGGGCCCCAGGTCCAATCTTCTCATCTCTTCGAGGATGGAAATATAAGACCCTCATCAATATGGACTTGTCTGTTTCATTTAATTGGTGGTCCAACGGATACCTGCATCCAGAACAACAGAAGGTTACGTGAAGAAACCCATAAATTGTACTTTCAAAAAAAAAACAAAAGGCACTACAATTTCAGAAAAATTACCATGAAAACAAGATGCATGGAAGCATTATTACTATTGTAGCAATGCACAAAAGAACAAAATCAAAAAGCCGAAACACAGTACAATGGTACTATAACTTCTATGCATACATTCCTGAAGCACTTATTTATGTGGCTGAAAGAGTTGATAAGCATTCTCATAAACTTTTGAGCATTTAATTGCTGTACCATCCACTTATTACAACAACTTTCACACTTAAATATATACAAACTTTATACTTCTATAAGAAATTTAATTTCCTTCCTTTCCACAAATATATTAGCTGTCATATTGACAAAGGAAATTATTCTTGCGTAAACAGCACCTTCTTGAAATATGCAGTAAAAACTGTGCGAGCAACATGACATGGATACATAGCTAAAGCTATAAAAAGAACCAGCAGATATCCCAATGACACATCTGAAAATGCATCAAGAATGAAAGCAGACGAAGTTACTTACTTATTCAAGATGTTTCGCACTAAGCGCGAGAGCTTATAGATATCATCGTACGTAAAAAATTTCCTTAAGAATGACCTTGATATACTTTCTGCTTTTTTAAACCATTTGGGGTCATAACCTCCAAACTTGAGTGCAAACTTAGCCCCATGTTTGTCAGATTTATAGCTCCGAGCACGAGGTATTTCAAACTCATCATCCAGCTTATTAGAACTGATTTGGGTACCCAGGAAGTCATAGACATTGACAGGCTCTGAAAGCTCACAACTCTGCTCAGAAAAATGATTAGATAATTTAAAGAAAAGACTAGTAAAAAGAGAGAATTTATCACTCTTTGAGAATTCCGTTGGACTTGGTTGATGAAAAGATATTGATATTCCTAGTTGATTGAAGTTTTATGATACATGTATCATGGAAGTATTTCATGTCTCCGATTTGAAGTTATTAAAAGCCAAACAAGGAACTACCATAGGTAGCCTTAAATTCATATAGAATCTTTGCAATAACATTCGTAGAGGAATCAGTAGCCTCTTCAATTATATTCTGGAATTTAGCAAGGTAGTATTGGTTAAAACTTAGCAGAATCAAATTGCAGATATACCTTCAGAGAATATACAATATCAAATTGTCCAGTCCCAACTGGAGGAACCAGTCCCCATGCTAACGCGTCCAAGCTTCCTTGCATATCATCCTTGATTCCTGCCTTAGCAGCCTTAATGAAACAATTACCAGGACTCTGCAAACAAATGTCGTACAAACATATATGAACTACATTTACATTAATTTAGATGTTATTGAATGTTCTAAAGAAAAAAATGCAGCAAGAACTGACAGAAAAGCAAGCTTGTGAAAAGGGTGACAAGACAGATGCTTGTTCTCTTTGTCGTTTCAAGCCTTTTGCATTTAGGCCAACAAACTCTCCAGTCACTGATAGAGAACTAGCAACAAGTGTCAAGTGTTCAGGAAGGACAGTCTTGCCAACATCAGATATTGCAGAGTTTAAATTCTGCCATTGAAAATGCATGTTAGTAGTTTTTTATACATCAGCATCTATCACATGTAGCCAGTACGGTCAAGAATTACCAAAAGCAACATACTTTAAGGAAAAATTTCCATCCAGCATCTATTCCATAGGCCAAACAAAATTCATGAATATTATCAGGATGACTGCGTGTCCAGTCAATCATATCCATTATAGGGAGACAGTGATTAACAAGCAAGTTCCACAGCTTTGTCTTTCCGGAGATTGCTGACATAGAAACCCTCAAGTAGAGCTCACCATGAGGTTGATTACATGGTTTTGGTATCCTTGGTCGATCATTCCATAAGATATCCACTTTCTTTATCTCAATGAGTCCTAATGAAGAGGGAAAAGGTTCAGGGAATATCAACAACATAACCTTGTATACAAGATATGAACAAAAGCAAATAGACAAGCCTTGAAGAAGAGATGCACAAAATATAAAATACCCATAGAACGTAGGCTAAATACAAACAATATCCATTGAAGTACTGACCTTTAACAACAGCTTCAAGAAGGAAAGGAATCATCAAGGCTTTAATAGTTTCCAGTCGCATGGATGAATCTTTGGAGCTGTCAATAATGGTCACACTTATGCAAAATGTTCCTTCTTTTTCCTTGTGACTGTCAGCCACAGAGCAGTTCCTGATGTTCCAATAAGATATTCATAAAGGATGATAAGAAGAGAGAACTTAATGAGATTGTCTATGCAAAGTAAGCTCACTGATATATGCCCCGACAAATCACAAGTGAAAAAGATAACTTATATGAAATGGAGCGCAAGGTACACAAGGTACGAGTCTTGTATTAGCAACACCGATGAACAAAATCTTTCAAAAAGAAAAAAAAATGGATGAACAGAAGTCAGCAAATCAATGAAAATTTTTGTACTGTTGCAAGCACAAATTTGCACCCAATATTGCAATATAGAACAGAGATATGCTGCTTCATTTTCGGATATAAAATTTTCATGGTGCTAAACTGGAAGGCCATTGACCCTACTATTTCCTTACCCCATATGAAACTTTTGGCAGATTTTGTGATTGTTTAACAACTCAATTCAACTCAAATCTTGGGAAACCAAAATAAATATGTAGTAAAGAAAGTGCAGTAACCATAACAATCCAGTAATTTTAAATTTTGATGGTAACTAATTTCCTTGTAACGCAAGCCGATATTGATTTGGCCAGCTTACTTGCATGTTATTAGGACCTCCGGGGTTTTGGCATTTGATTTGCAATGCTTGTAAAGGGCATCAATAACAGACTGGAGCATAAGACCTCTCTTCGTCATGATTTCCTGAAACTCACAGATCAGTGCCAGAAATTGAACTACATGCAGACATGGATAGTGGAATACTTGTACTTCAGTACCTTGAATATATGAAAATGGCAAACCCACGGACTAAAACATCTCTTCCCACACCTTTGGGGGGAATAACTAACCGGAAAAAGACAAAAATCATGTATAAGAACAATAAAGTCAATATCATTTTTGAAGAGTAAATTATAGAGTAAGATCAAACAAGCAAATAAATAGGTTACAGACACTGACATTATTCTGGTAACTGAAACAATATCCAAAAATAATAGTTTCTCCAAATGGTTCTGAACTTCTAAGGCTCCATATTCAAAACCGTGCCTCTGTCTTCCAAGTTTCTCAGATAGAAACAGTGATACAGTTTGGTTAGCATTACTCTTTTTCAGACCACACTCCAGTACATTCTGTGCAATTTATCCACATCATGAAACTTGTCAAGCAATCTGATAATGAAAGTTACAACAATGAAGAATGTTCAACAGAGGCCTGGGATACACCATTAGGCAGAAAAAAAGGGGTAATAGAATCAAATCCATGCAATAGCTCTAACTATGAGATTTGGAAAGAGTTAATTAAAATTTCTTACTACAACTAAAGCTGGAGAAAATAAGATCCATAATTAGACATCAATTATTGTGGGTTTAAGGTTTGCTTAAGTTGTTATCATTTATGATTGCAAGCCAAATTATATATACATTTGCTGTTTCTATTAACAAATTACTTCACATCATCCATAGCATAATCAAGGAAGCTTCCACAGCTTTAATATATGAGAGAGCGAGAGAGAGAGAGATAACCTTAAGATTTAGTAAAGGAGATTTTTCTAGCAGACTTATTGGTTGATCTAAAGCACTGTAGGCAGCTTCTGAGATAGAACAAGCTGCCAATGAGCCCACAGGTTGACCACCTACAAATTTCGGATCATGAACGACCACATCCTCACCATAAGATAACTGAACAAGTTGATTCCCATATCTGCTTCGCACTGTTCCATCATAGGCAATACACAGATCGCGCATGAAGAACATAAGCCTTCGAGTTAAAGTCCCAGGAAGATCAGCATTATCACTAAAAGAGCTATCTCGGCTTGTTACTGAATGAATAAAACACTCAAGAGGATTCAAGCCAGATAAGAAACAATTTTGAACCACAGCATATGGGATGTAGCATTTAGCACATTCAACAGCATCATCATCTTTTAGCTTATTCCAAGCTGCACATGATAGCTCATGGGGCATTCGGAATGATAAAGGAACCAACGAATGTTGCAATCCCAGACACATGCTATGCTGTACCAGTTTCAGCATATTACCCTTGCTTCCTGCCTTAATCATGGATAGCAATGAATTGGTTTTACTGGTATATTTGTAAGCTAAACTTTGAATGTGACGAAAAAATTCTTTAAAAGCATCAACAGAAGCTTGACTAAGTGCAGCAGATCTCTGCTTCTCAAAACACAGGTGTTCTAAATTAAATGCAACAGCACAAGGATCCTCTTCAATATTTCCAGCAAAGAAATCGCGAAAAGAATCCACCATGAATTGTTTAGAATTACATGTGTGTTCTGCATCTTGTAATCCACACAAAATTTCATCCATCATGTTCTTCCGTGAATATTTGTCTGGAGAGAGGTAAAGTTCAGAAAGAGAGACGCTCAACCCCCTCATTGACAACCACTCACAAAGAGCTTCCTGAGCAACATACAAGAAGTCAAGAACCTGGCTCTGACATTGCTTGGTGAGGCTCTGGAAAAGGTTACCATCAGTATCACGTAACCAAAAAGATCCTTCAGAAGAAATAAGCTCCCCTTTGAGAATGTTGACATTATACGAAGGAAAATCATGGTCAAAGTTTTCAGGCAGGAGCAGGCTGATCAATTGTTTTCCTGTCCAGAGACAACCATTTCGTGGACTTCTGATAATTGAAGGCGACAAATATTTATTTGGCGAGAACATATGCAGTTGCTGCATCTGGAATATGTTCAGGAAAACTCCAGGTTCCATGACCAAGTGAGCAGCAACCAAACTATCTTGGCTAAGAGACAGAAGATTTCTGCCACTTTGCGCATTAGTTAACTGTTTTTCCAAAGCAACAAGTTCGCGAAGCTCAGCTCTAGTCTCAACTGATTGAGGAACATAACCATGTAGACAATCACCATCAAAATCTCCATGAAGTGGTGGACAACAGAGTGGATTGATTGCAAGGACTGATGTCACAGGGAGGATTTTCACAGAGAGAGCAATGAGAGAGTGTGGATGTATAGATGGTGGCCTATTGATCATAACAGTATCTCCATCATTAAGGGTTCTATAAATGATGTCCCCAACTTGCAGTTCCTTGGTACGGCGAATGCGAACTAGACTACCTTCTCTACGGACATGAAGCTCACCCTTCTCAAGAAGTCGCACTTCACAACAAGCATTCAACTTCTCCCAGTTCCAAGCTGTCAGATGTTCTGAAATGTGCATCCTTTCTGCAACATGGCATGGTATTCCAATTTCACTAAGCCGAAGATTAGGATCACCAACCACCACCATTCGGAACGAATGATCATTTCGTTTGCCAAGAACAACATCTTTCATCCATCTCAAACCAGATGTTTTGGAGTTAGAATCATTAACCAGCTTTTGGTTAAAAATGAAAATATCATCACTGACTGATTTTTCTGGTTTTAGCTGTAAATTAGAATAGAAAAAGGAATTATGAGGACATCACAACTATCGTTTCCAGATAGAAATGTTTCAAGTCTTACGTTAGAAGTTTTTAGGCAGTCCATAACACGAAAACTCAACTCATTTCCCTTCCCTCTGAAATCAACCAGTTTCTTGTAAGCTCTTGTCCTATCATCCTATTCAGTGGAAGTAAACTATGAGAATATAACATAAAATCATGTGATAAGTAGCTAACCTAAAAAAATACAGAAAAAGAAAAGGATTCATCTTACAAAGATTAATCGCTGCCCGTTTGAAAATGCATGTGTAACTTCTGTCACACGATGACTATTTGGTGTTACTGGAAAACAATTCAGGAATAGTGAATCTTTCTTTAAAACAGACCTTTCTATGAAACTTGGATCAACATCCTTCAGCAAATGGCGGACCTGAAACCAGAAAGTATCCAGCAAACATGAAATTCAATAAGTTAAATAATTATTTACAGAGTTTTCATCAACTTTTACTCAAGAAATTTAGCATACTCTTAAAGCTAATTAAAAAAAGTGCAAAAGATATTTCCTTAAATGATATGAAGAAAATAATATATTAGTTCTTCCTTAATTTTGATGAGTCGGATCTTCATATTAGGCTTTTGTGCAGTAAAACTGCTCTCTAAATGCAGCCCATGCAAGTTGCATACTCCAGAAGCACACAGTTGCCAGACAATCTTTTTTCTTTTTATTCATAATGGTGATACCTAATAGCAGATAAAGGCATGGGCATTCTTCAAAATCTCCAGATATTTCCCAAACTCCAACCTCAAAGTTGAAAATCAAACCTCCAACAGGAAAGTTCAAAGAGATTACAAAAAACCAAACTTTCATTGTCTAGCTTTCCAATTCCAATTTCTCAATTATAAAGAAATAACATCCTGATCCAACAATTTTAACTTCTACTTATCAGCACAATGTTAACAAAATTGATCAGAATTAAGATCCAACTTGTCAAAGAGTATTAAAAAGGAATATAAAGCACAAAACCACAAGGTCCCAATAAAATTTGACCTATCATAAATCATCAGAAAAGTAGCTTGTGCCCAGAAAGGACAATTGCATTTCACCAGGATTAAAATTGCAGGACCAAAAAGGAATAGTTACTATTTGCAATCTCAATGTTAGCTAGAGTGCCATAACTCATAATTTACAATTTACAGTGCAGTGTTAAATTATACGACAATATGTCCAACCAGTGAACATATAACACTGGCATAAATTATGAATCAATTTGACATGTTTGCAATAATGAAACATCAACGTTCAAATTTTGTTCACACCATGCTATGTCTTAGTATCAAAGAAACTCCTCTGATAACACATGGGGGCAAGGTAAAATCTAAAAGGTTCAAAATCATTAGGAGCACATTAGTTTGTTGAGTTGACAATAATTACAAAATGGGCATGCAAAATAGCAAGCCTACATATGCTTGCTAGAAGGCTTTGATTGGTACCTGAGCATGTGATAAAACTCTTTTGTTTGGTTTGATGTCATTTTCATCTTGCTGTTCATCTTTCGGAATAATATCCCAAAAGTCAGCAGCCAATTTTCTCTTTGGAGCTTTTCTCGAAGACTGTTTGAGCAAATTTTCTCCTATTTCAGCAACAATGGCAGTTTTCCTAAAGATATCATTGGAGGAAATTTTGAATTTTATCGTTGGATACCAATCCTTTGAATCTCCCTGTTCATATCAAAATACACTATTGTAAATTTACATCAACAGAAAAGTAAGACCAGAGTAGGAAAAGATTAAGAATTGCTTCAGCAAACTTACAGCACAGTATTTGCATCCTTTATGTGGGTTTTGCCTAGATTTTCGACCTGTCCTCTAATTGTTGAAAGTTAAAAAGAGATAAAGAGAATGAGTGAGATTTGCGAGGATTCATAAAAGGATACTACCAATTTGTAGATCAGTTAATGCATAAAAAGCTCAAAAATGAAAACAAAAACATTGTAAGTTGTTGCAGACAAAAGGAATTATTAGCAGTAAATTTAGAGCCATCAAAAGAGAAAATATGTCCTACTCAGGAAAAAATATATATATATAGCTCAAGGAAGAAAGATAAATCAGTCGCTATTTTGGAGATCAAATAACAGCTTAATGATATCAAAAAAACAATGACTCCAAATGTAAAGTTGAAGTTACAATGTTCCAACCAAAGTTAAAAGTTCATAAATTGAGGAACACAAATATAAATTCCAAACATTCACAATTTAACTCACTGGAACACACTGTAGTGAAAACACTTTGACTAAAAGGATTAGCCCATGTAAGGAATCAATAGTGATTCTAAACATATGATAACATCATGATCTCTGCAACAGATCTTTCTTAGTAGGACATTAATATAAGGAAAGAAGTTAAGTGATAGATGTGTATTCAACATGTGACAAAACTCACAAAAATAATAATCTGCCACAACTTCCAAGTGTAGTTGTGAAAGATAATCAGTCCCAATTTATCATTTGTAATACGTTCTGCACAAGACAAGAATTGGATATTTAAGATATCACCATAACTGTTTCCTATAACTATGTCATGATGACATTTATAGTAATTATCTACAGAATTCAATGGTCTAGGAATTTATTACACCTACATTCAGGAAGGCATACATTCAAAAAGAGTGAGGTAACAGACCGTAGCCAATAAATCTTTTCGGACAGATTTACATCCTGGGCAAATTCCATTCAAGATGTGTACAACTTCTGATAGATAATATGGATGCAGTATTGTGAATGGAAATCTGATCACCCCAAAATGTCCTAAAAATTCATTAATAGAAAGTCAGAAGTATTTCCAATAGATATGAAGGTTCTATTAGTTAAAACTAATCCATGTCAAGTTTTCACACCTTCACAGAATTTTACATCATGGGAACCACATGTGGAGCACTGAGAAGATGGATTAGGAAGTCCCAACTTAGGATCCGTAACCTCATTCACTGCTTCAATAGCCAGAACTGAAATCTTTTCCTGTTATCAATCAATGCAAGAAAAAACTGTTAATCAAGCAGCATAACGTTATGTCCTTGTAAACTTGGAAACGTGAACTCACCCTTAAACCTTATATGGGATTCATTAGGTTCAAAGAAAACTTTGGTAAACCATAAATGTTCAGAATTAAAAAAGAATGGAATCTGTCTCCACAAGAACCAAGTCAAACATGTGCAAGTAAATCTGCCTACTATACTGGCATAAGGCTTCAGATTATGTGGCATCTAATCAAGCTATAAACTGCCCACAACTCCATCCCGGCCAATCCTGATTATCCTAACTCCAAGGATTGCAGTAAACATGAATTGACTTTTACTTCATACTTGACAGCAAAGACAATAAAATCATAGCCAAATTAGCATACAGCAAGCATGATACTAATCTCAAATTAGCTATTCAATACATTTCCATTCTCTACACAATCCAGTATATTTGTCATTAAGAAAACTTGTCACCTTTTCTGCCTCGGTTGAAATACCCAAAGTTATGCTAATAAGAACAGCAGATGGCGGTTGCTGCTCCTGAAATAACTCGATATCCATTGAATTTGATATTGGTTTATCACTGTGGCTAAGCAATCTGCATACAAAACCAGATTATTAGAGATTGAAAAGATCACTAGATTCTAGTAGATATGCACAACCATTGGCAAAATACCCTATAAGTTAAAAGATTTAAGTAGTTTCTTAAATCAACAAGAAAATATAAGCCTTAGATTCAAGTTTCCAGCAGCTCCACCAATCACCTTGGAAAGCTTGAGGTGAAAATATTGTCCTCTATCATCGTGAAACCATTACATTGCTTCAGTGTAACATGACACCATTCAAACACAGTCTCTAAAATTGTGTTCTAATATTTCTTTTGTATGAAATTATCACGACAAATGGAAAGGAGAAAAAGGGTAATCTTCACGATTTTTTTAACCACAGTGATGCCTCTAAATTATATTATGAAAGTAATCATCACATCTG
This sequence comes from Erythroxylum oxycarpum, assembly GCA_025629785.1. NCBI lineage: Eukaryota > Viridiplantae > Streptophyta > Magnoliopsida > Malpighiales > Erythroxylaceae > Erythroxylum > Erythroxylum oxycarpum. The sequence continues at coordinate 10,992,578 of JAOTAZ010000218.1, read as the reverse complement.
AGAGTGTAAGTTGTTGCAGATTTGCAATGGAAAAAAATAGCTTACCAGCCTCGAGCAAATTTATGAAAGAATTACCAATATATCAAACAGTAATCATAATTTTCGCAGGAAAATGTTGGATAACTGTACATGGAAACTATGTCCGCACTATTCTTATAATGTTAATCCATAGAGCCGTAACCTTTGCCAAAATATTTCCTTTTTCAGGCCTTCTTCTGTTTCAAATCAGTAATGATTGTGACTTATGATTGTGACTTAACTTCTAAAATTGTTCAAATAAAGTGACCAGGGGCCACAGATACAGCATGTAAGTTCCAACAACCTGAATGATATCTGACAAATAAATAAGAATGGAACTGATCAATAGCTAATTTCAGCAGACGTAACTGTCTCAAAATTACAAATTTGAGCTATCAACAAACGTTAATGTCCTAAAAATAGATGGTAATATCCACCACCATAAGTCACCTCTAATATGGATTAAAAATAATAAACATAAGCCAACCACCAAAGATACTTTCCATTATGAATCAAAGTTGGTCATATAAAATCCACAATCATTGATCAACCGCTAATAGAGTACTTTTTCCCTCCAAAATTACGCTATCACACAATGGACTACAACATAGTAACTTTAAAGCAGAACAACTAAATATCAAAACAGTATATATCAGTTGCAAGGAATGCCAAAAATCCCAGGCTTAAAATGCTCAATAACTCTTGCAATGAATCAAGAGAGAAAAACTACATAATCTACCAGCATTCTCATTCAATTGATCAGGACCAATTATCAAGAAATAGGTCACTGAAGACAACTGAGAGAATTAACCTGGAACCACCAATATCACTCCTTAATCATCAATCACGTGAAACAAAGCAAAAAACGTCCGCTTGATTAAGCAAAAACCTATGTCCATAAAAAAGAAACAAAAAGAAGAAGGAAACACTATTAAAACAATAACCAAAAATAAAACTTTGCACCATTTAACCAAATTTGCGGTGGAGCCATTAGAACCCAAGCCAACTTGTATAAAGTTTCGTTCTTTACAAACATTCATAACGCACCATTAACAAGTCACATAACATGCAAGTAACCAAAACCCCTCAGGCCCACCACCCAGAGAACTCCCACCCTAGAAATCTAGTTGACATGCGAAAATGCAACATCACAATCATTCACATTGTAAGACAACGAGAAAGAAACAAAAAATCCAACAGTGAGAAACAGAACACGATCACTACCATCAGCCAAACCCAGTAAAGAGATGTGGATAATCAATACCGTGAAAGCCAAGACGAAAACCCAGAAGCTAAAACAAGTAAAGGTATTCAGTTTATAGTGAAAGAGATAATGTGCGTTACTCAATGAAGAATCAGGGGCGCTTATGCAATAACAGAGGAGTGTTCAAGCAACAGAATGACTGTTCATAGGTATAATGACTGTGAGAAAAGAGTGGCATAGTCGTAAAGGGAGAGGCAAGCGGGATGAATAGGAATAGTCGGGTCGGAAGCGCCGTCAGTTACAGCCCGACAAACCAAAGGACACAACGCCGAGTTCGAGGCTTTAAAAAGGGACCTAAAAACGCTCAACACGAGCAGAGTTGGACTAGTGCTGCTGACTACAACTAACATTTTTATTCTTTTAATGCATAGCCGAAAGGCCCTTTATGTTGTTCCCAATTTACAGTTTTGTGATTTGATTCTGTCTAAAGTAACAAGACCTTGCAAAATTATTTAGATAGGCTAAAAAGAAGATTTTATAAGCTAACTTTTTTATTCCAATAATTATAATAGAAGGCAGGGCAGGGCAGGCTATGGCATTGCAATTTGCTAACGCATGATGGGCCTAAAAATACAAGCACGTAGGCTATAAAAGATTCAGCCATATAAAATGCAAACACCAATCTTTATCACAAAACCCAACGTGATCAATACCGTCATATTTTCTTCAAGAACAGCAAATCCGGTAAAACACGAACACTGTTTTTTCTCCGCAATTTAAAAGTTGGTTGATAATAAATCATCCAACTTTAAAAATTCTCTGATCCAAGTCAATGAGTGGTTTAGTTTGAAGGCAACTTAACGAATCGAATCAAATGGAATAACAAATTTGTAAGTGTAGAATTTCTTTTGTATTAAATTTTTTTACATTTTTTAATTAAATCACTCGTAAGGTTCAACTCAAATTAAAATATCAACTCTTTTTAAGTTATTTATAAAAAGTTAATTTTAAACTAATATTTAGACATTCAAATACTATTAACCCGTAGTTCTATATCACATTTATAATTCTATTTTTTTTAAAAATCCTAAACTCAAACTTTAAAACTTAATTTGCTTTCTTTGCCAATGTTCTCGTTTGTGTTTCATCATTTAAATTCCTTTTCCTACTGGTGGGTCGGCTGTGCTAGGTCCAGGTCCAACTCTACACGTCAGCGGCTCATCAGGAGGTAGTCTCCCATACAAACACAATGACCTACGTAAAGACCTAAATTTAGCGTCCACGGCATATATAAGGTACTATTCTACCATGATAAAGGTACGACAATACAACCCTAGCTTTTTCTTGGTTCTCTTCGACCGATTTCCTCTCTAAATACTAACTTGAGCATCAAAGAGGCCTTCTGGGAACCAATCCCCGACGAGCCATTATTTGTTTTGCAAGTATTCATCAGCCAAAGCCACACAGCATTACGGATCCAAACAATGATGTTCAGCCCCAGCAAAATTCGACTGAACCAGTTGGCGCCCACCGTGGGGTCCGGCATCAGGGCACCATGTCCAGAAACACACAAGTTAGTCAGGCGGCAGCAACCAATCCTGACCTAGCAACCGTCACGGCTTTGGCGATGCAACGAATGGGTTTACAATTACCCGTCCCTCATCAGTCGCCGCACCATGACTCCTATACTCAATCTTCACGTCCGGATGATCAACCGCAGCTTCACAACCAAAATCATAAGGAACAGAGTATAGCCTTGGAAGACGACGCCGAGGTTAATTCGCATCCCGATTCCCAGCGCCCTCTAGATGCACATCCTCCTGCACCGCCCCAAACCTCCCTCACCAAGAAACAGATAGAGGAAGCGGGCGACCTATTGATACGTCAAGTTCTGCAATCTCGACCGGAACAACAGCAGACCCCCACTCGGCATATTGGAGTGACGGTCGATCGCCACTCTGCTGAAGCCCTAGAAAAAATTGTGGACAATCAAGTCCAGTATGAGAACACTGTTGATCGTGGTAATGACAATCGAGGTAATAACGGTGGACGCGGCCAACCTGACAGTAGGCGAAGGCCTTAGAGGCCCAATGATATTGATAAGGGAGAAAGGCAGAACAGAAATACGGGCGAACGACATGGCACGGGACCACAACCTAGGATGAGGGGTGACAGAAGTGCCGAGCGACAAAATGACCGATCGACTGGGGTCATCAACATGATTTTTGAAGGCCATGCGGTAGGAGGGTCGACCGCACGGGGTAGAAAAAGGTACGCCAGGCAGGTCGGTGAAGACTCACCCGCCAAGAAGCCAAAGCAGAATGACGGGATAATACTGTTCGATGAATCCGATCTCGATGGTGTTATCTGTCCCCCATGACGATGCGCTGGTGGTTAATCTAAACGTGAATGGAAGCGAGGTGAAAAGGGTAATGATCGACACGGGTAGCTCGGGTAATCTATTATATCATGATGCCTTTAAGCAGATGGAGATATCGGAGGATCGACTACTACCCACAGAGGGACCTATCAAAGGGGTAACGGGAGCATCAGAATGTCGTGTCAAATAGAGAGGGATTTTGAGTTCCTGGTCGTGAAGTTGGTAGGGGCGTACAATGCAATAATTGGACGAGCCACACAAAATGCCCTTAGAGCCGTTGTCTCCCCTTACTATCAAGCGATGAAGTTCCCAACGTCCCATCGAATCGGTGTTGTCAGGGGTCAGCAGAGAACCGTTAGAGAATGCTATTTGATGGAAGTGAGAACGCTAGACGAAGCGATAGTCCTGACAAGTTCTCTCGACGTGAGAGCTGATGAAGAACTAGAGAAGATGAACCTTGTGGAAGAAACTCAGCAGGTTGTATTGGATGAAACCGACTGATCCAAATTCACAAATCTAGGTTCTGGACTCGAAAAGGACTTGGTCAAAGAAATCACAGATTGCTTGATAGCAAACAGATCGATCTTCGCTTGGGAGCCAAGTGATATGCCTGGAATCTCCCGATCGATCGCGACGCATTCTCTGGGTATCCGAAAAGATTGCAAGCCGGTTAGGCAGAAGAAACGATGGCACAGCAAGGAAAGGCAGGAAGTAATCAAGAATGAGATAGAGAGACTACTCGATGCAGGGTTCATTCGGGAGGTCAAGTATCCTAAATGGCTGGCGAACGTTGTACTTGTGAAGAAGAAAAACGGAAAGTGGAGGATGTGCATCGACTTCACCGACTTAAATAAAGCATGCCCAAAGGACAGTTTCCCACTGCCAAAGATTGATCAACTAGTAGATTCTAATCGAGTCATGAGCTACTCAACTTCCTGGATGCCTTTTCGGGTTATCACTAGATCCAAATGAGTCCCGAAGATGAAGAGAAGACGACCTTCATAATCAACCAGGGCACGTACTGTTACCAGGTGATGCCGTTCAGTTTAAAGAATGCAGGGGCCACGTACCAGCGGCTCGTCACGGAAGTCTTTAAAAAGCAGATTGGTCGATCGGTTGAAGCCTATGTGGATGATATGGTGGTCAAAAGTAAGAAGGTTGCGGAGCATGTGAAAAATCTCAAGGACGTCTTTCAGACCCTCAATAAAATTCAGATGAAGTTGAACTCGAAAAAATGCGTCTTTGGTTTGGCATCCGGTAAATTCTTGGGATTCATGATTACTCAGCAGGGGATTGAAGCAAATCCAGAGAAGATCGAAGCCATCATCCAAATGCCCTCACCGCAATGTTTGAAAGATGTTCAGATACTGACCGGGCGGATAGTCTCTTTGAGCAGATTCGTCTTTAAGATGGGGGACAAATGCCTCCCGTTCTTCAAGATTTTAAGGAAAGCGGAGGTGACCCAGTTCCAATGGCCGAATGAATGCGAGCGAGCATTTCAACACCTGAAGTAGTATCTGACCGGCCCACCTGTCTTGCAGAGCCCCATGGATGGGGAGAGTCTGATTATTTATTTGGCGGTCACAGAAGGGGCTATCAGTGCAATCCTCGTTCGATCGGAGGGTAACGAGTAGTTTTCGATCTACTACGTCAGTAAGGTGTTGAACGGGCCAGAAACGCGGTATACACCTATTGAGAAGTTGGCTCTTTCATTGGTAACTACGGCACAAAAGCTCAGGTCCTACTTCCAGAGTCACACCATCGAGGTATGGACCGATCAACCCCTCAAGTAGTGCCTTCAAAAGCCCGAAACCTCCGGGCGGCTGATAAAGTGGGCAGTAGAGCTGGGAGAATTCAACATACATTACAAGGCGCAAACGGCAATCAAAGCCCAAGTATTGACAGATTTTGTAGCAGAAATGAGTTAGCCAATCTCGAATGAATTACACCCCATTTGGAGCTTATTTGTTGACGGATCCTCTAATGTTGAGGGATGTGGGGCAGGAATAGTCTTGATCATCCCGCACCAGGAACAAAAGGTAGAGTATGCTCTCCACTTGGAGTTTAAAGCATCCAACAATAAGGCGGAGTACGAAGCTTTGATAGCTGGACTTCAGTTGGCAAGAGAAATGGGAGTGAAGCTGTAACATCCCGCCCCTACTTCGGGTTAGAACCCTAAAATTTGGTGTATGTGAGCTATGGGGGTTGGTTTAAATGAAATTAGAGGAAATGGTTATGATTGTGTTTTATTTGAAGTGTTTGATGATTAAATGAGGGTTGGAAACCTGGAAAAATCATTGAAGAATGTTAGTATGGCATGTGTCCGTTAAACGGACACGAAAGTCCGCTTAACGGACAGTCTCGAATGTCAGATTACCCTAAGGACAGGGTGTGTCCGCTAAACAGACACGAGAGTCCGTTTAACGAACTGGTTGGAAGGCTCATGTCCATCAAACGGACCTTCTTGGGAGAAATTGGAGCGCTTGGAGGTTTCATGTCAGTTTAACGGACAGGAAGGTCCGTTTAACGGACACTCTTGGGTAATTTTGGGTTGCTTACCCAGTCTGTGTCCGTTTAATGGACATGCTTAGGGCCACTTTGGTAAATTGCAATTTTAACCGTTTTAAAATTGGTACATGTGGCCTTAAGTGAGTTTTGATAAAAATGCATCATATGAAAATAAATTTTTGTATTGTGTGATTTGGGTGGACCATCAATGATGGTCACTCACTGAGTTCGCAAAACTCATCCAAAATTTGCATCTATTTTTCAGGGTTCAGAAGAATACCCCGTTATGTAACGGGAGTAGACTTTTAGCATGCAAAGGAAAGTTAGGGGTCAGGATCAGTTCACGTCTACATTAGGATATTTTCTTATTTTGTTTAAAGGGTATTCATTGAATTTTGCTCAGCGTATAATTGGATGTATCAGTTTGTATTCGATTATTTCAACTTGTATTAAGTGTTGACATATGGGAATTTGAGTAAATGAGGTTGATTACATATGAATATTGCTGTGTATATCAATGTATTCCAATCGGAAATGTTTGTGAACGTTTTGTACATTGAAATGGGCCCTAATGGCTCAAAGTGACATGGCTTGTAACTGAAATGCGTTAGAAATGGAATTGAGCCCCAAATCGACTAGTGACACTATTTTGATTGTAAAGTCTTGAAAACAATGAGCTGTCGACGTTTAAAAAATTATTTGGCCCACTTTGGAAACAAACTTCTGCACATGCCAATGTTTCAAAAAAAAAGTTTGTATATTGAATTTGGATTTAGTACTCTAGCATGCCAACCTCGCGGGTCACGGGCTCGGATATCACCGTCGATATCGGGTTCGGGTCTTGCGGGAGTGGGATGTTACATAGGTAATCTTTATCGAGTATGAATGGAAGCCTCCAGCACGAGAGCAACGTAAGGTTTGGGCACCCACAGGTTGGACGTTTGCAATTGACCTTCATCCGAAACTTGAGCAGAGTCAGGTTTCTGGGTCAGCAACACCCGAGGAGTGGCCTTCTCCTGCTCCTACTTCTTCTCAGGAGATTTCACAGGTTTCTATGGATGGTTCTCTTCAACAGGCTAGAGTTGAGGCTAAGCAGGCCACAGAGGTCCATGTGGTCAGTCCTGCACTAAAATCCTCTATGAGTGACCCTTCTGTCTATTCTTCTGCATTTCTCCGTGGCATCATCGGGGAGCCATTAAATCAGGCAGAGGATCAGCCAGGTCCTTCTGATGGTCTTTCTCCTGCTCCTTCTCAGGAGCCTCCGAAGGATTCTATGGTAGGACTTCTCCATCAGTCCAGTGTTGAGCTCAACAGGTTCCAGAGGTCAGTGTGGTCAGTGAAGCATAGACTCTACCTACGCGTGACCAATCTTTCCAACCTTCTGAAGTCTCTGTGGAGACAGTGGGGAGCCATCTACCCTGGCAGAGTTACCGATAGGTATACCTCCTTCTCTTTCTTCTGAATTGAGGCCTGCTAGTCCTGGGGCTGTGGGTTGGGTAGAGGGGGATTGTTCAGTTCGAAGAACTAGGAAAGCTAGGAAGAAGTTGAAGTAGTAAGTTTGTGGCGTAGCTGGTTTGGTGGAATGGAGCTTGTTTTTTTGAATGTGAGGGGTCTTAACCACCCCAATAAACAGCTTGCTATTAGAGCTTGGCTTAGAAAATCCTCTGCATCTTTTGTCTGCTTAGTTGAAACTAGAATTAGATCGCCTGATTTTTTGCAGAGTGTAAGTTTGTCTTTATTTCCTCGATGGGTCACCTTTAGCAACTTCGATCAATCTCATAATGTCAGGATTTTGTTAGCCTGGAACCCTGATATTCTAGTGTGCTTTGTTCTCTGTCATTCGGATCAGTTTATTTATGTGCAAATCCATCCTAGAAATAGCTTAGATCCCTTCCTGCTCTCTTGTGTTTATGGCGCTAATTCTCCAACCCTTAGGCAACACCTTTGGACCGCTCTGTCAAATGTAGCTCATTCGGCTGGTTCTGTTGGTGTTGGATCCCGTTCCTGAAGTCGGACCCCAATCGAAAAACGAGCGGAAAACAAAGAACGTAGCGAAGGTATCGAAATAAAAAACGAATCAAAGTGGAAGCAAACGCGAAAACGGAAAGCGAATAAACAAACGGATTAAATCAAACGAAAGCGAATCGAATACAAATTTTCGACATCCGAGGCATGAATCTTAGAAAAGCGATCGCATTGGAAACCTT
>JAOTAZ010000218.1:10925928-10936123 GCA_025629785.1 Erythroxylum oxycarpum | reverse complement strand
CAATACACATTTAGTGCACAGTAAACAAACACATTAAGTACATGAGCAATCAGTACAGAAACTAAGGAAAACAGACAATAAGGTATACCATCTAGGTTACTCACAATACGCTCCTCACAATCCCTAATGCGGGGGCGGGATGTTACAATTCTCCCCCCCCCCCTCTTAAATAAATTTCGTCCTCAAAATTTACAGCTGATCGATCAATACAGTAGAGTAGAGGTATTAGTTCTTCCTAGGCTTCTCCAACTCCCATATAATTCATCATCATTCAATATTCTTGTACCAAATGGCCATAAATAACAGACTCAATAAGTCATCCATTACACTATCTTAACTATTTCATCACTTCCGATCGACGGGGAAAACATCACCTCGCGTTACATTGTTTTTTCATTCAGTTTTAGCCATCAATTTCACTTTCATTGCACTTTTAACTGAACATACAATTTCAGTGTAAGACACTAGGGTTGATAACTATATCATCTATTTCAATTCTTGCAAACTCTTTAATGATAATGATCGAGGTCATCATGTACAGTGGGTCTGCACCTAACATGTCTCCAAATTTTCATGAAAATAAGGTATGTCGGTTATTAAAATCAATTTATGGCCTGAAGTAGTCTTTAAGACAATGGTACATTCTTTTTCATAACGTAATCATTTCGTGTGATTTTCAAATGATTGATTAAAACCATTGCCTGTATGTTAAGATATCCAAAGATAAATTCACGATTTTATCGTTATAAGTGGATGATATATTGATTGCTTGTAATGATTGTGTGTTTCTTACGCAATTCAAAGATTGGTTATCATCTGGATTTGAAATGAAAGATATGGGTGAAGCGGCATATATTCTTGGAGTTAAGATTTCAAGAGATCGTTTGAAAAGATTGTTATCGCTTTCATAAGCAATGTACATTCAAAGAATTCTTGAACAATTCCGTATGCAAGATTCCAAACCAATTGATAATCCTATTACTAAAAACGAAGGTTTTGGTAAGAGAACATTGCTCATCAATGCCACAAGAATGGGGACAAATGAAGAATGTTCCCTACTCTAGTGCAGTAGGAAGTCTTATATATGCAATGATGTGTACAAGATCAGATATTTGTTAACCTGTTAGTATGGTGAGTAGATATCAATCAAATTCAGGCCAAGCATATTGGAAAGCAGTAAAGAGAATACTGAGGTATCTAAAGGGAATTGTGGATTATGCATTATGTTATTAAAGCAATGGTCTACGTATACAAGGGTATACAGATGCCGACTGGGTTAGATGAAAGAAAATCTATCTTAGGATATGTATTCTTACTAAACCATAGAGCAATATCATGGAAAAGTACGAAACAATCTTACGTTGCATTATCCATAATGGAAGCTGAATTTATAGCATTCTCAACTGCAGTACAAGAGGTTGTGCGGCTTCATCGATTATTGGTGCATTTGGGAGTCACTAAAAGCGAAATTAATCCAGTGACCATTAACTGTGATAGTCAAGCTACAATCACTTATACTAAACACCCCAAATTTTATTGTAAGACAAAGCACATAGATACCAAGTAGAATTATGTGAAAGATATAGTTACATTAGGAGAAGTGAACATAAAATATATATCTACGTGAGATATGATAGCAAACCCAATAACAAAGCCAATTTCCAGGGATGTATACATTGGGCATGTAAAGTCACTAGGACAATGTAAATGTTGAAATCTACTGATAAACATTTCTCTATGTATGTTCTCTCATTATAATGTCATATTTTGGATATAATGTATGATGAAGATTATACACTGTATATCATTTGATTCATGAAAATATGCGTTTTTACATAAATATATTTTAGGATGAATCATAAGTATATGAGACATATTATATATTGCCTCTCTCACACAGGAAATCACCTCTGGTGTTTATGCTCACTAGAGATGAGGCATGTTTCAAGTTTATTATATAGGTGCTAATTGAGAGCGAGAAACTTAAACCATCAATGCTGCAAGGAAATTGGTTCAAAGTGATTTATTAATCACTATATCTGTCTTACGTTGCCAGATGTGAGTTCTGAACAGTTTTTTGAGTAGATTAGTGAACTCAAGTTAAACATTGTGTATGTTTGAACTATCATCTGTACGGTTTTTCATGAAAGAAAGATGTTCAAGTTAAACGAAATGGGTAAAAACCGTAGCACATGACCCCTACCATGTGTGAACAATTAACCATAAAAGGGATTAATGTAAGTCTCTAGAACTCATCTTACATTGTGTGAGAACCTTGAGGTTGAGAAGAACCTCATCATATACATTTATGACTCTTGTTTCATTCTTGAGAATTAAATTTAAGGTTTGCTACTTTAGGTTATTGCCAAAAGATCATGCAAGATGCGATTCTATGGAATAATTCTAGAAAAGCAAATAAATTTAATTTAAAGAGAATTGAGAACAGAGGAAGTTCATTTATTTTAGATCATTGACTCACATGAAAAGTATTCATAGATGATCATCGTCTCTTTAGTAGAGAACTTGAATACAGTCATCACTCAAGAAACTAAATGAGAAAAAAAAGTAAATGCGAGATATGACCTAGGATATAGCATACAATGTCTATTCTAGAACACTTAAGTCTTAAGATTAATTTGTTAATCAAGATGTCATATACTCCTAAAACATATATGGTAATATGCTCTCATCGTATGCTGGTTACATTGGTTATTGAATAAGTATGAGCACTGTAGAGTTTGTTTTTTAATGAGATTAAACCTATCATGTGTGAGTGGAAAATATTGATTTACATACACCCATGAAAGATATAGGCATTTGACGTAATATAAGAAGAAGATGATTTGTGCCACCAAACATGTGGGGACGTGATCTTTTAGTCTCCCTACCTCGTACCAATCCTGTGCCACTCTATCTCAACCACCTATTTATGTGGTCCCCTGTACCAATCTTGTGCCACTCCATCTCAATGTGGTCCCACATAAATGGGTGGTTGAGATGGAGTGGCACAAAATTAGGACAAGGTAGAGGAACCAGAGGATTTAAAGGGAAACATGTGTCAGGATCACATAAATAGGTGGTTGAGATGAAGTGGTACAAAATTAGTACAAGGTAGAGGAAACATGTGTCATTTTCCTTCAATTATAAACTTCGCAATAAATAAATGAAATAAAGCAAAATTTGTGGCCAGATAAAAATGACATAGGCTTAATGACACGGGCTTAACGACGTGGAAATGTCAAAAGTCTTCTTAGTCATTATAGGATGACAGACAATTCGCTACAAGCATTTGCCCCTTCGCAAACGCTGTGATGAACATGACTGTTGACAGATGAATTAATGGCTTTACGCCTTTACCTGTCAGGACTAAGGAGTCACAAGACCTTTCTCCTCGTGTTAGTAACACTGGTTCTATTTTTAACTGGTTTTCCGTGTAAAACGGGTTCCCTAAAAATGTCGCAAGATTTTTTGATCCAATTTTGGTGTGCTCGTTTCAACGCAATCTCAATCGTCCAATTTTTGTAGGCTCCTTAAATAGATAAATTTTTAGATAATAGAATTAAAAAAGAGTAATAAAACAGATGATTTGTTCCTTAAAAAGATCGGAAGTATAACTTACTTATATTTAAATAGACGAACTCAATAACAATTATTAAGATATGTTAACCTGAGTCTATCACGAATCTGTCTGTGTTAAATTCTAATTCATCTAAAACTTAAATGAAATATTTCATTTTTAATTTTTTTTTAGAATGAGTTAGACGACCAATTTAATTATAATATTAGAAGCCTTTACCTTAAAAAGTGCTACATTTAAATGAAATCTGATAAAATTAGTAATTGTACTTATTTAATAGTTAATTAAGATAATTTTATAATATAAATATTATTTAAAAATTAAAAAATATTAAAATCAAATTTATAATATGACGTCGTTTTATGTGTCTAACATGCAAAGAAATATCTCTTTACTTCGTGAAGAGAGCCGGCCAAGTGCCAACAAGGTCAATTTGCGCCAGAACTTGTCGATCGTCCTTAATATTGAACCTCCACCTCATTTCCAATGCCTCCTAGTCAACACAGATCTCCTCTATATGATTGCTTTAACCTTTGTTTGCTCGAACACAAACGTCTTCTATTCTAAATCCCATCAACCTACAAATGGTTACATTCTATAAGTTGATCGTTCTATATTTCATATTATCACCTTCAATTTCATCTTCGACGTCTGTCGACACATTAAGCAAAGGCTCGTCTCTCTCTGTGGAGGACTCTAGGCATGTCTTGACTTCACAGGATGGCAAATTTTCTGCCGGCTTTTACCCTGTTGGAAATAATGCCTATTGCTTTGCCATATGGTTTAATGAGCCTTCTTGCAATAGCACTTGCACAATAGTTTGGATAGCCAACCGTGATACGCCAGTTAATGGAAGACGTTCCAAGCTTTCCTTGCTTAAATCTGGCAATCTTATCCTGACTGATGCTGGTCAGTTCATTGTTTGGTCCACCGGCACTGTTTCAACTTTAGATTTGCAGCTCCGCAACACTGGTAATCTTGTGCTTCGTAACTCGGAAGGTGATCTGTGGCAAAGTTTTGATTCACCTACGAACACTCTGCTTCCTGGGCAGCCGTTCACTGGAAGGACAACGCTTGTTGCATCAAGAAGCGAAAGCAATATCTCTTCTGGATTTTACAAGTTTTATTAATGTTGGATTTGAGAAAAGGATTGTTGGTTTTGCGCAAAGGACAAAAACAAATATCAAAGGAAACTGAATATTTATTCAAGCTTAAAAAACGACGACTCCAGTACAATGCTTAAATAACCTTAAGAATAATAATAAAGCTAAAAATTAGGAACCCAATCCCACAATCTGCTAAACTACCTAGCTACTGTTATTGTCCACTAACCACTAACATAATAACAACTAGAACCCACTAAATAAATGTGTTACAATAAAGTAGCACTGACTTTTGAATCAGTCAACTATACTTATTCAACACTCTCCCTTGATTCAAAATGTCGTGATCAATGTAGGCATTGGTATGGGCATGGTTGTAGATATCTCTTCTGTATAAACATAAACATGGTTGTTTGCATAGTCATAGGCATAATCATATTTGTCATGGGGCATATTTCGATATGGATGTAGGCATATTCTGATATGGATGTAGGCATCATCTGATATGGATGTCGGCATCGTGGGCTAGAATAACACATCATTTTCTTGAATGTAGACCATAGCTGCTTCATTGGCATCCTTTTGTGATGCATTTTTAGAAAATTTCTCTATATGTCCCAATTGACCGCATTTGTTGCATTTAATATCTGGTCTCCACCAACATTTATAATGAGGGTGGTTTGTTTTTTTACAATAAGGACATACCTTTTCCTCAATCACCTGAAATGCCTTTTCTTCGTACTTTTTAACCGATCTATTGATTCGTGACTCGTGAGCTTGAAGAGACCCCATCAGTTCATCAAAAGAAAACGCAGATAAATCTTTTGACTCTTCAATCGCAGCAACAACATGATCAAATTTAGGAGGTAAACTCCTTAATACTTTTGCGACAATTGTTTCGTCAGTTATCACCTCACCATACGATCTCATTTTATTCACAATTTCAATTACTCTATATAAGTACTCTTGTACTGATTCATTAATGTTCATAACCAGTGTCTCAAAGTCTCTACGGAGAGCCTGTAGTTTAACAGTAATTACCTTAAGTGAGCCTTGAAATTCCGTTTTTAATGTATCCCATGCTGTTTTGACGTTTTTGCTGAAGCAATTCGAGAAAAGATTGTGTCGTGCATTGCTTGTTGGATGAAATACAAGGCTCTGGCGTCCTTCTTCTTGGTCTCTCGCAACTGTTGTCGCTCCTGTTCATCTTGTATCTGTCCATCTTCTTCTTCATCATCTGGATCTATCAAATCTACAAATCCATATTCAACTACATCCCAAAGCTCCTGCGATTTAAGCAACGTTTTCATTTTGATACTCCAAAATTCATACTTTTCTCCATTAAAGATGGGTATGAGTGGAGATGAAGAAAAACCAAGTGCTGCCATCGTGTTTCCCAACTCCCAAAGCTTATTTGTGTCTCTCACTCATGTATTTCCCAACTCCTAAAATATAAGCTATATTTTTGTCTCTATCAAGGACCCAAAGAGGATTTACGCCATACCCAATGAACTAAAGCATGCAATTACCCAATGGACCAAACTAGGCTTTGATACCAAATGTTGGATTTGAGAAAAGGATTGTTGGTTTTGTCCAAAGGAAACTGAATATTTTATTCAAGCTTAAAAAACGATGACTCTAGTACAATGCTTAAATAACCTTAAAAATAACAATAAAGCTGAAAAGTAGGAACCCAATCCCACAATCTGCTAAACTACCTAGCTACTGTTATTGTCCACTAACCACTAACATAACAACAACTAGAACCCACTAAATAAATGTGTTGCAATAAAGTAGCACTGACTTTTGAATCAGTCAACTATACTTATTCAACATTTTTGATGTCCCTCTTTATTGTCTGTAGCATTTTTCTTTGCTCTGTCGATTCTTTTCCGTTAACACCCCCACTCGAACTGAATCTAGGGTTTTGAACTAGTTTCAATTTGGTGGTTAGAAGTTAAAACCTTGTCGAACTTAGGGGTTTAGTGACACTAAAAGAAAAGTAAGCATTAGCGACGGAAAATTACCGACGGAAAATAAAACGTAGCCAATTAGCGACGGAAATTATATTTCCGTCGCTAATGTCAACGTGAAAAATCATTTAGAGACGAAAAATAAAACATAGCAAATTAGCGACGGAAAACTTATTTTCGTAGCTAAAATCGACGTGAAATTTTTTTTTTTAGCAACGGTTTTAATTTTCCATCACTAAAAATAGAGGGAAATCATCCCGCCAATATTAGCAACGGACTTTAGGGACGGTAACAGTTTCCGTAGGTAATTGTTACAAGTTAGCGACGGAAAAAAAGGAGCCGCCCGTAATAAATTTGGAGGGAAATTTTCGTTCCGTCGATAAAAAGGCGGGAATTATTGGCGGAATAAAAAAATTTTGAATTTACCTACTAAAATTTTCGTCGGTAAATTCTTTTTAAATATCAGCTCACCTGACATCTCCCCCCTCCCCTCTACGTTTTCTTCTTCCTTCTTCCTTCTTCCTTCTTCTTGTGTCTCCTTTTCAGCTTTCTTCTCTCCGGTTTCTCTATTGTGGACTCCTTTTCTACTCGTCGAAGTTGTCTTCTTTGGCCATTGTCTTCGTGTCCTTTGGTGGAGATATTTATACAACTACTGTCATGTGTTTTTTTGTATATTGAATGAAAGTTAATTTAGGTATTTAATTACTTTCATTTATTTGTGTATTTTGTGATTAGAAAATAACTTTAAGTTATAAATGGTAGTGATAAATTTCTGATTCTAGCAGGGCGAGGTCGGGTGTGGTTCGCAAAAATTTTATCTTGTGCTCGAACAATTTCTCTGACCAAGTTCAGGGAGTTAACCACGAGACATAGTTTATTACCGAGGCAAAGCTTAGATGAGTCCATAAATACTAGCCAAACTTCCCTTCTCTCGATGAATGTCTTGCTTAAGAAATAGAAGGTAACCAGAGAAACTGAACACTTTATAGGTAAATTTTAAAAAACAATTTTTAGCAAATTTACCGACAAAAAATTTTTGTTGGTAATTACCGACGAAAAAAAATTTCCGTTGGTAATTACCGACGGAAAAAAAATTCTGTTGGTAATTTTCTGACAGAAATTTACCAACCGAATGAAATAACCATCGGTAAATTTACCGACAGTATGCATAATTTCCGTTGGTAAATTTACCAACAGCCATATTTTCGACGCTTTTTTCCATCAGTAAATTCCGTCGCTAAATAAGCGTACCGACGGAATTTGTACACATTCCATCGGTAATTTCCGTTGCTAACCTTTATTTTTCTTGTAGTGAACATAACACAACATAAACATGTATCCATAACTTTTGCTGCACTCAATTTACCACATTCATGTCAAGATTTGGGACTCTTAAAGACAAAATTAAATGTCATTGTCTTCACAAGAAATGTAGCCAAGCACTTCTAGTTTAAGCCAAACCAAAATTCATCTCAATTTCTCAACTATAGAAAGAGTTATGGCCAATACATTGAAGCATATTCAAAGAAAATTTCCAGATTTTTACATTTTCAAAACTTTACATCTACCTCTTCTTCTACCTATTTGATCTCTTCCATTACATTTCCTCATCATTAACTACTCAATTCACTCAATATATCAACCACAAATAATTCAAGATCCATACTTGAGCATTACCTCAAAACATAGCATCAATATGCACTCATTCATCACAATTTTCTACACTCTCCCTCACTCCATCATATGCAACATCTAACTTCCAAAACATATCTAAAACACATTATTCATTAATAATGAATGATCACAATTATAAAACATGACATTTACATCATCCATGTCACCTACACACACACACCAAATCAAGTCATCAATCCTACATTTCTCATCATTCAAGTTTCATTTTACCAATACCCATAACATTAAAAGCATACTTACTTGGTTTCACTTCCAATTCTTCAAGAATAACACTAGCCCTAGCTCCCAACAATAACTCGATCATCATCTTGAAGGAGGTAAAACTAGGTTTTTCTTGTGGAAAATTGAAGAAACAACAAGATGGAAGTGGCAATTGATAGATGGGAACAAGGTGAGTTGTTGGTAAGGTTAAAAGAGAAAGAAGAAAATGAAAATGGATGAGAAGGAGGGAGCAAGTAACGAAGAAGGTGAAAATAAGAAGAAAATTCTCAATTGGCGTTCTAATTTGAAAAGTGTCGTGGAAGACTAACAAAAAGGGGAGGGTTTGATTCATAAAAACAAGGTTTAAGACATGGTTAGGCAAGTGACATTTTTAAGCACTCAATAGGTTTCCTTACAACTAAATGTCAATTTCTACTCGAAATTTTTCCTCACATTTTCAATGGCATTTATTACTAATTCCTAAAGTCATTATAAAAATTCCCATGGCCATTGGACAATAATTTCTACTACCATTTAACAATTGTTTTGCTACTTGACATTTTTTCTAGTTCAAGAAACTTACCACGAATTTTTAGAAAAATTTCCTAACAGTCTCCAAAAATTCTAAATCAACAATGACCCTCTCTAACTCAATTTTTCATACAAACAAACCACAATTTTCAATAATAATCACATTTATTAGCAATTATACCGGGAAATGTCATGAATACATGTATAGTCATTTTCATGTGCAAAAATTCAGTATTCACATGTATGAACATGCTATATTATGCATGAACATGCAAAGGCATTTTTAAGCTTTCATTGATCACTCATATTTACTATTTTAACCGCCCCATAGGTAATGGGATGTTACAATCCTCCTTTTATTAATGGTACTAACTATTCTTCTTGGAAAAATCCTATGAAATACCACATCATAAGTTAGGGAGTGGAGTATTGGAAGATCATAATCTTCGCTCCATACGTTCCATTGAATGAAAATGGTGAGGTAAAGATGGAGCTGGAAAATGATGACAATGATTGGAAGCAAGCCTACGTCAACGCAAAAGCCATGAAGTTGATATATTGCGCTCTCACCGTTGAGGAGAGAAATCTCTCATCATTGAGGAGAGAAATTGAGTGAACTCATGCACTACTAGCGCTCAAGAAATGAGGAAGAAACTACACATTACTCACGAAGGAACCAATCGAGTTCGAGAAACAAAGATCAATATGCTTCTCCATGACTATGAAATGTTTGTCATGAAGGAAGGCGATTTTATTTCCACTATGCTTTATCGTTTTGTAAAAATTATCAATGGATTAGGCAACCTTGGAAAGCACATGACGGATAACGTGAAGGTGAAAAAGATTCTTCGTTCATTGCCTAAAGAATGGGAGTCACAAGTCATAACCTTTATGGAGTCTAAAGATCGCAATCGATTGGAATTCAATGCCTTGTTGGGATCACTCATTAACTATAAGATCATTCAAATCAAGAGGATGAAGAGGTAAGTCACAAAAATCAATTGCTTTAAAAGCTAATGTTTCTTCTCTTGATGAAAGTGATGAAGAGTTAGATGAAGAGGAAGAAGATGAAGAACTAGCACTTTATGCTAGAAACTTAAGAATGTTCAAAGGAC
>JAOTAZ010000218.1:10891219-10902615 GCA_025629785.1 Erythroxylum oxycarpum | reverse complement strand
AAAATCCTCAATTTATTCCAACCAAATAAAAAAATTATCAAACTAAAACCTCAAAATAATTTAAACATGCTTAAAAAGGAATCGGGGCTCAACATTCATGTTATGAAGAACCATATTATTTGTTTGTATTTTAACAAACATTTGAAAGGTAGGAGAATCACTGGATTAAAGAAACATTTATTTGAGATCAAAAGTGATATGGAACCTTATAAGAAAGTTAGCCATGACATGAAATGACAAATAAATATAATGAAAAAAAGAAGAAAAAATTGAACTAAGAAATTTGTAGTTAAAGTTCTTTTTGTAGTGTTTAAGATGTTACTATTAATGGTGAAGGTAGTATCCCTACCCAAAAAGAAGGGATTGAAGCGATTGATGTGAGGAAGAGAAAAACAAATATATCTGTTGTTCTCAATGAACAACTTCTGAAACTCAAACTTCAATTTTCAATTTATTGCAAAGTAAGGAAGCAACTTATAATTTGAACATAGCTATGGCTAGATGATGTTATGATGTAAATGTGTCATTTGATATTGTTTAGTCTTATTATTACCAGCCTATGGTGGATGCTGTTACCTCTTATAGTCCAAGATATAAAGATTTAATGACTACAAAGGTAATCTTCTTAATAGATCTATTTATGAAGTATAAATTTATTTGAGTGAAAGAAGAATTACTTGGCAAACTTATGAGTGTTCAATCATAAGCGATGGTTGGACAAATAGAAGATAGAAGCCCATTATTTATTTTTTTGTATAATGTTTTTAAAGTCTATAGATGCATTTGGGCTTCAAAGTGATAAGTGTAAATTATACTATGTTTTTATAGGTGTTTTACTGTGTTTTCAAGAGTTTCTTAGATAATTATTATGTGTATAGGATTAGAATTATGTTATTGTTAATGTTTGTATGTATTCTAAATCTTTATTTGGTTAGAGCAAGAATTGAATATTAATTTTATGTTTCAAGAGGTGTTTGATATGTTTTTGAGTGTTGGAAATTAGGAAATTGAAGAAAGAAAAAGATGGAGACTGAATGAAGTAGGTCATTATCATGATAGGGAGAAAATTCCTAGGGTCACGATTGTGACTCCTATGTCGTGATCATTCCAGACACTTTCTAAGGGCGAGTTTTTTCATCTGTTTTAAGGTTTGAGGGTATTTTTAGAATTGATCAAAGCGGGAAAACCATAGTTACACCCCCAAGACCCTAATACACTATTGAAGGACATGAAAGACAAAAAATTGAGCAGTTATTGAATCAAAGTGGATTAAATGTGGGAGATCAAAAAGAACATCCTAGACTTCCATCTTTCCAAATCAAGTCTCCAATAAGTTTTTCTTCTTTTCCTTTAGTTATTTCATTATTATTGATGTGTAATCTGAATTACAAGTTGTTAAAAATGTTAATGAAGTTCTAAATTTCATATTAGGATTTATTTTATGACTTTGATTATTGCTGATTTTAATACATATTCTAATGTTTATGATAATTTTGCATGCTTATACTTGACAATAAATCTAGAGAGTAAGTAAAAAGTAACCATACTAGATTGTGCAATGAGATTTGGAAGTTTAATGGTCCCACAATTATCAAATTAGCAATCATTTGAAGATAGATCTTGTTTGAGAACTTAATAATCTATTAGATAACTTTAAATCTAATTAAAAACATTAGGGAAAGTTTTTTGAATCAAGAGATTGCAAATTTGAAAATTTTGAATTTAATTGGGGTTAATTGATTAGGTCTTGAGAGAGAGTAATCAATACCTTAAGAAATCTATGATCAAAAACATAATAGGATAAACAATAGTTAAGGAAACAAAATAAAGAAAGAATAAGTCCTAACTTTTTAATCTTGATCAAAAACCTAAATCAATTAGCAGCTCACTTCTTATTTGCATATTTGTGTTGTTTTATTATTTTTTAATTTTTAATTTACATTTATAGAAAAAATATCAATTTCTTGTTACCTTAGACAAAGTTAGGTTCAAATTAGTTAACATTACATAATCCTCGTAGGAATGATAACCTTATATATTATAAGATACGATCCGTATACTTGTGGTGTATTGATCGTTTTATTAGATGTAAAACTTGCTCAACATTAAGGAGTGTTAATACTCTGTTGGAGATATTTGATAAAGTTATGAATGAAGTTGGACCTAAAAATGATGTACAATTCATCACTAATAATAATGCTACTTATAAAGCAATTAGGAAAAGTTGCAAAATAGGTATAGTTCTTACTTATTGCTTTGACTTAATGTTAGAAAGTAAAGGATATTCTAAATACTTTCCCTTCGTTGATGAAACTATACAAAAAGTAAGAAAAGTGACTAATTTCATCTATAATCATACATAAGTTTTGAATTTGATGAGAAAGAATTTCACCTACAGTAGGAATTTATGTTGTCCTACCATTGCAAGATTTACAATTAATTTCTTATCATTTTAGTATTTTTTTTTCAAATAAAGAAAGAGATTCTATAAATTTTCAAAAGTGATAAGTGAGTTGCATCTAACATGCTAGGTTAGATGTTAGAATGGATGTTTCTATAATTATACTTAAAGATCATAAATTTTGGTCTTTATGTCAAATTGTCATATGAGTTTGTAAGTGTTTGATGAGATTACTTCATTTGGCTAATGGTGATGAAAAGGCTTCCCTTTATGAGGTTTAAGCATTTCAAACTTGGAATAAAAATAGATGATATCTTGAACCAAATAAAGACGTTTATGAGCTGAGATATAAGCATTAGGTAGGCTTACTATCAGTATGACATATATGGGCATCCTTCCTATGAATGCATAAATAAGGAGCTGACCTCAAATGACTATAAAAAGGTAAATTCCATCGCTTCCTATAGAGTAAAACAAGTTATGAATTATCCTTTCTCTAATATATATACATTTAGGGTGCAGGAATCACTATTTTATGGAAGAAGTAAGGATTTGAAGTACGAGGACCTATGTGACCACATGCATATTATCATAAACCCCAGTTTCAACAACCATAACCATCATAAAGCAATGGTATAAAAGGGATGCTCAAGTAGTTATGTCTTATATATATGCAAAATTAGAAAAATAGGATAAATTAGGAAAGCTTGAAAAATAGGTTTAATCATATAGAGCATCCATTCACAATTTGGAGATGCAAGTTAGTTAATTAGCCAAGATGGGAAGTAAAAGATGTCAAAGAAAACCTTCTAGTAATGATAAGGTAAACCTTACACATTAAGTGTGATCCATATAATGATTGAAAAAAAACTTGATTATGATGTTGCTAAAGATAAAGAAATGCAAAAGTTAGGAAAGAATGAGGAAAAGGGAGAGAAAAGAGGAAACATAAGCAAACTGGCACTAATCTCATCTTTATTTGACATTATTCTCAATCTTCCCATCTTAAACTAACTCTAGTCCCATCTTGAACTAACTCTAATCTTAAGTAGTCACCTAAAACTTTTGTTAGACCCTATATGACTCCTATTTTATTTCCTTAAGGTTAAAGAATGGGAATTCAAAAGTTCCCAAATATCTTCAAGAAGTTTCACATCAATATACCCTTTACTGAAGCATTAGCTCAGATGCCATCATATTTAAAGTTTTTAAAGGAGATAATATCCAATAAAAAAATTACAGGAGTATAATATAATGCTTTTAACCAAGGTTGCAACATTATATTGAATAAAAAATTACCTTCTAAGTTAAAGGATGGAGTTTTACTATTCACACCAAAATGTTATTAATTGTTTACATGATTTAAGTACTAGATTTAATCTAATGCCTTTATCTTTTTAAAGAATCTTGGAATAGGGAAAGTTAGGATTATGAATGTGTCACTCTAGCGGTTCGATAGGTACTATAGGTACCCAATTGGAGTATTAGAAGATCCATTGATTAAAGTGGGGAAATTAATTTTTTGTAGATTTCTTACCATGTATATGAAGTATAACATTATAGTTCCTATAATTATAGGGAGACCAATTTTAGATATTAGTGGGACGTCAATTAATGCAACTAAGGGTAAGTTAACATTGAAAGTAGGAATAAAGAAGATAAAGTTTAATATTGCTATGAAAGGGAGCTATAGGATGGACGTGATCGAATTAATTATGTAAGAATAATAGATAAAGTTATTTATAATGATTTGTTGAAAACATATATATCTTTAGGACTTAATGATAAGGAGGATCCTGATTTTATTAAGTGTCCATTTAGGTTGAAGCAAGAAGGCTACAAACCTTGATGTTTTTATATTTTCAAGGACTTAGTGGAAAGAAAGCCTAAACCTTTACCACCTACCAAAGAGGCACCCAATCTTGAATTGAAGAAATTACCTCCTTATTGGCATTATGCACATGTAAGGGAAAATAATATTCATCTTATTGATATCTCTTATTTTCTCAAATTTTTGTATGATGGTAATCGATCTCGTCTTACTGACATTAGATGAGTGAAGAGTTTAAGTAGGAAATCTGGCTAAAAGACTTCTAATGAAGCACTTGTTAGGAGGTAACCGATTATCTTAACCTTTTTTTTTGTTTTGTTAAGTTGATTAGTTCTAGTTTCTACTAATATTTTCTTTATCTTTTTTATAGGTAGTCTTTCTAGGTATGCTAAAATTTTACCTTACCAAAATTGATATAGAATTAGGAGAGATTTCTCTACCTTAATTGTCTCTCATACTTGTTTTCATTATCTTATTTATGAGACATCCAGGATAATGTCATGTTTAAATGTGGGGGTTAATTTGTTTATTTTAAATCAAACATTTTTTTGTGATTAGGAACTCATTAGTTACTTTAGGTTAATATCTTGAGTGTATATATTATTTTTAGTTCAAATTGGGTGCTAAAGGTTAAATTTAGAATATGATTATGTTATTTTAGCCAAAAAATTTGACTTTGTGAAGGCTAGAAAATGAATTTACTAATTAATGATCCTTTGATTCAAGTGATCTTTTGAGAATTAGCCTTTATACAACATTTCCTTTTTAATATGGATTCCTTATTTTATTCAAATTTCTATAATTGTCATTTCTATCTTTTTAAGGTTACAAGTAAGATATGTATAAGCATTAAAATGATAAAGACAATTGGAATTGAGCTTGAGCCGAATTACATACCTTTTATTTATTAATCCACCATTAAACACTTTTGAGCCTTTTATGTGTGTGTGTGTGTGTGTGTGTGTGTGTGTGTGTAACTTTTACTTTGTAATAATTTCCCAAACAACCATAAACCTAAAAGAAGAAATATAATACTCCCTAATTCATAATTACAAGATCTGTTGCTTGCGAATTGATATAGTTATTAGATATGGTATACTAGAAAATAAGTAAGGGCAAGATGGTAAAATCTATGAATAAGGCATTGGAAAGAAAAGGTAATTCGTAACAATTAGAAAAGAAAGAAAGTAAAAGAAAACGAAAATACATGTAAACATAAATAAGAAAAAGTGTTGAAAATAAATTGGAAAGAATTCTTGTACTAAAAAAGAATGAAGAATATTGCAAAGATATGAAGAGAGTGAAGTAATGTATAGATATTTCCCTTGATTTTCTTGTTCTTGCTCTATTAACTATGAATACTTTGTTTCATTATTCCCTTATTTTATTAACCCACTTATTACTTTAGCCCTATTACAACCCTAATTAAATACCTCTTGATTTTTGCTTATATATATATATATACTAAAGTAGCCGAGATTAAACGAATTTTAGGCATATGGTAAGTTCAATTTCATAAGAAGATGATAAGAGTACCTCACCTAAATTTCAAAAACTTTGTGTGAATTTGTGATTCCTTATAAAAACTAGTCAAGTTAAAGGATTTGACTTTAATGAAGTAGGTGGAATCATGTTTGCATATTCTTGCTTTTCTAATGAAAAGTATTATGTGTTTTAAGTTTTACAATTTAATTAAATGCTTGAATATGTACATCTTATGTTAATAATTGTGAAGTTAACTAACACATACAAGTTGATATTTATGGGCATCATTTAGGTAAACCATTAAGAAACTATAACTCCTCCTTTAGGAATACCTAGGGTTTAAAGGCTTGTAATATATGTTAAATGCCACTATACACCTACAAAAGTGGAATTGATTCTTGTTTTACTTAAAAATGTTTGGTTAGTTAGAAGTACTTGTTGTCAATTGCTTAAAGACTAATAAATTAAGGAAGGTGTTGATAAAGCTATAATTTACATGTTATTGAAGATTAAATTAGTTATAATTTAGCATTTTTATAACTTGTTTTATTTATATTATATGATACTTTCTAATATTTAGTTCATTTTCTAGTAGGTTAAGGAGATATCACGTATTTGAGTGTAACTTTCTTTATAGTTGTTTGATCAAGGAGATATTAGATTCATTTGAAAGCTAATATGACAGAAAACATCTTTTTTAGGAGATATCATAGATTTAACTATAAATTTCTTTATAATTGTTTGATCAAGGAGATATTAGATTCATTTGAAGGTTAACATGATAGAAAACAACTTTGTAAAAGGTCTTAAAGATTGATTCTAGTTTGAGGATACCTAAAACTTAAGTAAAACTAGAGAATTGGGGCAATATGACACCAATATTGTAGCGCCCCCTTACCATAGGATACCCACCGGGATGCCTGAAGGTCATTCCGGTGTATATCCTACGATAAAGGCGAGCTACGTACAATCACTACATTCACTTCATATGGCATCATAAGAAGATCACAATGTTTCTAAACCCAACTTTTTTTTTTCTTATTTCATTTTACAAAATTGAAATCTACATTGAGACTTTCCCATTTTGCCTTTGTACATCATCCAAAACCTAATACAAAAGTATTACATGAAAGAGGAAATGTATCAGATCTATCTAAGCCATCCAAAAGTCCCAGCTGACCGACCTTTGAGCCATGTCTTCACTTGTCAAAACACAATCTACGCGGCAGTAGAGCCTCTCAGTAATGAGAGTCGTCTCTCGGTCCTGAAAAGACAACGTTGCAATTTTGATGAGTTTTGCGAACTCAAATGAGTGAACCATCATTGATGAATTCACCGGATCTTATACACATATCATATTTTGCATAATTACTCAACTTAAGCATACATGTATTGTTCAGATACTCATATATCATGGCATGTTACATAGTCATTCAATATCACCTTGCAGACCATACATGATTTTCAGTCTTATAATATTATATGTATGAGATTTATGTTCATTCTTATTATTGTGACTGAGTACCAATCACTTGAATAAATACTGGCTCATGGGGCTCAGTCAGAACAGAGTTCACGGAGCATAGCTCTATGTGCAGAATCAAAGTTTACAGAGCAAAGCTCTACGTGGAAGCGCTTCAAACTGGCTACTCAAGTCACAATGCCTTTATCTGTGCATGCATTTTATGAAATGCATCACATACTGATTATGTCATATCGCATATGATATTAAATTAGAAACTCACATTCATCAAACCTAAATCCGGCATTCAACTTTCATGAGAATACACATAACTTCCAGAATTTCACAGCAGATCAAAGCACTTCCAATACATGCACATTATTAAACTCTTCGGACCTCAAGTCCGGAATCCAGAAACATCGCACAAACAGTTCAAGAATAATAGAAGGGTAATAAATCAAGTAAAATTCAAATCAAATCAATCCTAGGAATCATTTAGGTTGACTCACAAGTCGCTCCCGAAGCTAATGCCTGGAAGATCCGGTAACGTTTGGAGGTTGGCGTTCCAGTTGCTCCTCTGTAACAAATAATGTACACAATATCACAAATTGCACAATCATAAGCATTCAATAATGCACATGCATGAAATAAATATGTACAATGCATGTTCATGTTAACTCCAGGTATTATCCGATACAAATCTAATCTCATTTGGATCAATAGAATTTCAGAAATCATTAGAATACTAAAGTAAGCTTAGTGGGTTAACACCAGTTCATATCCTTTAGGAACACGCTCATTGTACCCATCCCACTCTTTTCACTCAAAGTTTCTCCATTCATTTCAGATAGTTATGATCCTCGGAGGAGATGTAAATCAATGTCTTATGAATCTAATGGTGTAAGAACTAAGTCATTTGGAGGTCTAGAGAAGAAGTTATGGTCAAAAGAAATAACCATGTTTATGAACTCAATCACACTGAACCTGTTTCGGGAAAATAGCCATAACTTTCTCTACAGATATCGGATTAAGGTTTTAATTATATGGTTGGAAAGAGAACTTCAAGATCTACAACTTTCATGAAGACCTCAAAGATCAATTTCATCGTCTGAAGGGTAGAAAATGGATCAGGCGATTCATGACATCATTATGAGACGATCGATACAGGGTTGGAAAAATTGCCATAACGTTATCTACAAATGTTGGATTGATTTTATTTTTGGACGATTTAAAAGAGAACTTCGAGATCTACAACTTTTGTGAAGAACTTGGAGTGAAATTCAGCCTCTAAAAGGGTCAAAATCGAACAGAAAAAGATAACCTAAAAATGGGACGATCAAACATGAGACGCAAAAAGTCCAACTAAGACGATGAACAGTAATTGAGACGGAAGCAATAAACAGTAACTGAGACAGAAGCAAAAATGAGACGGTCAAACTAAGACGCAAAAAGTCAAATTAAGACGATGAAACCTCATAACTTGTAATGCTCTCATATCTTTCAACTCCGATATCCAAAATTTTCATGCTATATACCGTTTGAAAGATAAAAGAGAGATCTACAACTCTTCAGAAGGCAAATTTGCCAAAATCTATCTAAATTAAGTCCAGATTTCCTCCTGAAGTCGGAATATGAATTTTACACTCAACTCTCAACGTCCTGCACCCAGTTCTCAACTTCATAACAACTTTTGAGATTCTTAAAGACTGAATTGAATTTCAATGTCTTCATAAGAAATGTAGCCTTATATCTCTAATTTAATCCAAATTAATAATCATCTCGCTTAGATTACTAAAGAAAAAATTATAGCTAGTAGACCGAAGCACACTCAGTGAGCATTTTCCAGATTTCAACCTTTCAATATTTCACGACACCCCAAACACTTATAATCTTTTAAAACACTAAATTTACACATAACCAGATTTTTCATCCCCTAACAACCCAATACTTATGAACAAATACATAAATGTCATTTTTCATGCAGATGACAATAACTTAGCAATTTGTTGCATGAATCCCCAACTCTAAAGGATTTACTCACTACTTACCTGCTGAAACTCCAAAATCTTCAACCCCTAATCTCCACAAAATTTTCATACTTCACTGAGTGCAATTACCAATTTCTGGTTTTTCTTAGGGTAGAGGACACAAATGGCAAAGTGAGTTTGGTGTAAGAAAGGGAAAACATAGAAATATCTTAGGAAGTGTAAACTCTATGTATGGGAGGAAAATTTTGAAGAAGATGATAAGGACAAAGGAAATTAGACAAGACTTAACTTGTCAACTCTCAAAAAATAATAACCTACTTCTAGCAAAAGTATAAAAGTCTATATGACACTTGTCACTTCCCTATGGTCTAAGCCCTAACCAAGTTCCTTTTGAACTAAACTCCTTAACTCCCATCTTTACAAACCAATTATCTCCCATAATCTTTTGATTTCTTGGTCCCTATATATATATATTTCTCATCACTCCATAAATTTCAAGGGAAACTCCTAAATTCATGAATATTTACAAACACGATACTAATATTTCCAATGTAAAACATTCATAACTCTAAAAAATTCACAAATCAATCCAATTATACCCGGAATTATTCATGAATGCATGTACAATTTGTTTCATGCGCAATTACAATCACTATTCATGTATCAGTGTATGGCATATTATGCATGAACAAAGAAATGCATCTCTAACTCTCATAAGAATTTACATATACCATTTTAACCTTCCCACAAGTAATGGGATGTTACAGCTCTCCCCTCCTTAAAGAAATTTCGTCCTCGAAATTCTTACCTATTTGCTCGAACAGGTGGGGATATTGTCTTCTCATATGCTCCTCTGTCTCCCATGTTGCTTCTTCAGTTATGTGATTCTTCCAAAGGACTTTTACCAATGGAATGACCCTGTTCCTTAACCGTTTGATCCGTGATCCCACAATCTTGATCGGCTCCTTAACATAGCTTAAGTTACTAGTAACCTCAATCTCCTGAGCCGGTATCACATGTGTCAGATCCAATTGGTATCTTCGAAGCATAATCACATGAAACACATTATGCAATTGTGACATCTCATTCGGTAACGCCAACTTATAGACCAAAGGTTCTATCTTCTCAATAATTTCATAGGACCAATGTACCTCGGGCTCAACTCGCCCTTTTTACCGAATCTCAAAACTCCTCTCCACGGTGACACTCTCAAGAATACTTTATCTCCCACACTGTACTCCATATCACGACGATGTTGATCCATATAACTCTTTTGTCTATCCTGAGCTGCTTTGATTCGACTTCAGATCAACTTCACTTTGTCCTCTGTGTCCTGTATCAACTCTGGGCCTTCCACCATTCTCAAACCCTTTTCATCCCAATACAACGGTGACCGACATTTTCTACCATACAGTGCCTCATACGGTGCCATTCCAATACTACTGTGGTAATGGTTATTGTAGGCAAACTCTATCAATGCCACGTATTGATCCCAAGCTCCTCTAAACTCCAATACATAGGCTCTAAGCATATCCTCCACAGTTTTGATTGTCCTCTCATTCTGTCTATCTGTTTGAGGATGAAGTGTTGTACTGAAGTTCAACTTAGTACCCATGGAAGACTGCAAACTCTTCCAAAACCTCGAAGTAAATCTGGGATCCCTGTCCAAAACTATAGACACTGGAACCTCGTGCAGTGTCACCACCTCATTCATGTACTTCTGGGCCAATTGATCAAGTGAGTTATTCTCTCTCACGGGTGAGAAATGGGCCGACTTAGTTTACCGGTCCACTATGACCCATATAGCATCATGCTGCTTCAGCGTCTTTGGCAAACCCATAATGAAATCCTTAGTAATCCGTTCCCACTTCCACTTCGGAATGGGCAACGAATGTAACTTCTGTTGGTTTATGCCCTACAGTCAATCACTTTGGTTGTAGTTTAGTGATAAATTATTTAAAGGCATTCTTTATCTTGTACATGATTAGATGTATATGATAAAGTCCATAGGATAATTATAAATTTCAAATGAAATTATAATGAGAATATAATTATGAGATTCATATTGCATTTATGTACTATTCTTAAAATGTTCCTAGTCATTGTTCTATTAAGATTGGACATTAATATAATGTAAAAAGGCTAGCACACATTTTGTTTTTCCTTATGAAGGAAGTAGTCGATCTCATAGGCTAAAGTATAGAGATACTTAAACAAACGTGTGGGTGC
>JAOTAZ010000218.1:10859827-10873574 GCA_025629785.1 Erythroxylum oxycarpum | reverse complement strand
GGTTTGTCCCGGTTAGGTTCTCCGACCTCTGCGTGGATACCGTTAGAGACGGTCTCCTTTGGTCGTTATGGTTTGATATTGTTATATGGACACAACAATCCTGGCTTTCGGGAAGGTCCCGGAACAAAAATTTTTGTTTTCCGCACCGTGTGCATGCGATGTACACACCGGGATTTTCCTACAAGTTGTGGGTGAGCAACAAGTATCTAACCTATCCTTTGCACCTCCTAAAGTGATAAAAGGGAATCTCATAGTCAATCCTAAAATAATTATCTTAAAATAAGGAACTAGGAGTTGGGAAGCCACTCTTGTTGGTTTTTTCTTTGATCGAAGGCCTCTATTTCAAGTCATCAATCAATAAGGTTTGTGGAATTGGAAGAATAAAGGTTTGATGGATGTTCTCTTAATTGAAGACAATCTTATTCTATTTACATTCACTTTAACTTCACTAGCTAATAAGATACTTGATGAGGGACCATGCCACATAGGGAATCAACCCCTCTTTTTGCAATCTTGACATACAAGTTTGAACTTGGAAAATATCAAAATTCAAAGTTTCCCTCTTTGGATTAACTTTTATATAATACCTCTTGAGTATTAGACTACATAAGACTTTGGTGCTTTAGTTAGCTTCATTGGAAAGCCCCTTTGTATGGATGAAAACACTACTAAGAAAAGGAGAATTGAGTATGCTCAAATATGTGTTATTGTGGAAATGTTCAAGGAGTTGCCAATCGAAGTTCCTCTTATAAGGTTGGGTGCAGGTGATAAGCCTTATAACGATAGTATTGCAATTTCCTGTCAATGGACACGCCCTAACAAGTCATATGGAAAGGTATGGAAAGCTATAGGTTGTCTCTTCAAATTTGGAACTTATCACGAATTGATGAATTTTGAATATATAGATGAAATACCTGTTGTTATCGCAACAATGTTTGTATGATAATGTAACTTCAATGACTACTAATGATTCTCCAGTCACTAATGTTGTATGTACCATCGAATAGGCCAACCCGGAACCATCTTTTGAGCTAGAACAATCAAAAATGAACATAATGATATAGCTGGAGAATTCTGCCCACCATTCACCGATACATGCCAAAGATAATCAAACTTCTCAATTAATTTCACAAGCTAATGTTTTGGTTGTTTTGGAGGGTTCTTTATAATTATTTCTTCCAATGATAGCTCCTAAAATTCTTGCCACTAATCCAACCACTAATGTAGTCCCTTCTGGTGATATCACCCTCGCCCTCCCTCCAATACTCACAAAATGAATTAATGTAAAAGCCTACTATAAAGAACCTAAAGACCAATTCATCATAGTGGAAAGAAGAAGATCCTAAAGGAACAAAGATAAAGGCTCCAAAAGTAATTTTTAATATGTCCATTTTAGTTTGGAATGTACGTGCATTAAATTACCTTATTAAGCAACCTACTTTAAGGGATTTTGTCTTAAGGGAAAAGCCTATAGTTGTAGGGTTACTTGAAAAAAATAAAGTCTAAAAATTTTTCTAAGATGACTTTTTTGAGGCCATAATGGAAAATGCTTTCCAATAATTCTCATCATCACTATGGAAGAATTATCATATGTTATAGAGGGGATGCTACTCGAGTGGATGTTCTCAATGCAACTAAGCAAGTTATGCATCTCCAATTACATTTCTTGCAAGAGAAAACTAGTATCCTAGTCTCTTTTATATATGCTAGTAACTTCCCGTTTCAAAGGAAGGAT
Organism: Erythroxylum oxycarpum; assembly: GCA_025629785.1. NCBI lineage: Eukaryota > Viridiplantae > Streptophyta > Magnoliopsida > Malpighiales > Erythroxylaceae > Erythroxylum > Erythroxylum oxycarpum. The sequence continues at coordinate 10,871,839 of JAOTAZ010000218.1, read as the reverse complement.
TTATGGAACAACTTGATCCATTTTAGTAACAACATTGAAAAATAATGGATGTTATATGGTGATTTTAATTTAATCATTTACAAATCTAAAATTCAAGGTAATTGTAATCTTAACAACTTCTTGGATGATTTTCTCGAATGTGTCAAGAAGCTAACAGTAACAGATTTGAAACAAATTGGACACCAATTCTCTTAGTCCAACAAGCAAAACTCTACTTGGTTCATAAGGAAGAAATTAGATCAAGCTCTTGTTAATGCTAATTAGATAGCTCAGTTACCTAATAGCATTGCCAGCTTTAGAGATTTTTTACTCTAGATCACACTCCCATTATCATTGAATAGTTATTCCAAAAGGCTACCATGTTTTCTCCTTTTAGATTTAATAACTTTTTAGATAATGAACCAAGTTTCTTGGATGCTTGTAGAAAGGGATCTAATGTTACTTGTAGGGGCACTAAACAGTTTGTTTATGTTTAAAAACAAGAGTATCAAAAAGGAAATTAAGGTACTCAATTCTTCAAGAGGATCCTGTATTGATCATGTTTTAATGAAGGCCAAAAATGAGCTCGCTGAATCGAAACAGGATTAGCTCAATTACCAATCATATGGGAGAGCAGTTGCAAAATATGAATGATATCTAATTGGAAGTATAAGGTATTTCTCTTTTTTGTTTGGCACTTCATAATGTAGCCCTTGTACTAACCTTACAGGTATAATCACTAACAAGATCTCTTAGGAGAATTGTCTACTCCTCACTAAACCGATAGGAGATAAGGAAATTGAGGATATTGTCTTCAAAATGGATGGTATGAAAGGTCTTGACTAGATGGGCTAAATGGTTTCTTTTCTAGAAATCTTAGCATATAATTGGGGCTTATGTTAAACTGGCTATTCATGAATTTTTCATCAGTGGCAAACTTCTTAATGAGATTAACAGAACTTTCCTATGTTTAATTCCCAAAGGTACTCAACCTTCCTCTTTCAGTGAGTTCAGGCCCATTGCTTGCACCAATTTTCAATACAAAATTATATCCAAAATTCTTACTGCTCGATTGAAAAAGTTACTCACTTTGCTTATTAGTGACAACTAAAATACCTTCATATGCAATAGATAAATTTGTGACAATATTCTCATTGTTCAAGAATTGTTATAGGGCTATTCAATATCCAATGTTTCTACTAATTGTACTATCAAAGTCAAGGTTGTTGATAATGTGATTTGGAGTTTTCTTTGGAAGGTATTTGAGGCTTATGAATTTATCAAGTGGCTAAAAGAATGCATTTCCTTTGCTAGTTTCTATGTATGAATCTATAGAAGTCCATCTACTTAGTTTTAGGCATCTAGAGGGCTTAGGCAGCGAGATCCTCTCTCCCCCTATTTGTTCATACTTTGTATGGAAATTCAGAATTTCATCATCAAGCTTAAAGTGGAGGCCAATCCCAACTTTAAATTCCATGTAGGATGCAAGAAGCTTAGATTAACCAATTTGTCTTTTGCAGATAATCTTCTTCTTTTTTGCAATGCTAAGCCTGATTCAATACAAACCTTTATACAGGAAATTGAGAGATCCAAAAGCTTAACTGCATTGTAGGTCAATCTTAACAAAAGTCAGCTTATCATCTCCAAAGCTTCCTTTTTTATTGAATCCAGAATCACTTCCATTACTAGCATGTCAATGAAGTCTCCTCCACTGCTTTATTTAGGACTTCTAGTTTCACCAAGAGGATGAGTTATCTTGAATGCACTCCACTTATTAAAAAAATTCAAAAACGGATTCATTCATGGGTGAATAAATTCTTATCTTATGCAGGGAAGGTACAACTTATTAAATAAGTGCTTAATTCTTTACACATTTACTGGAGCTCGCATATCTTCTTATCTAAAGGAGTTATCAAACAAGTGGAAAAATTATTCAAGAAATTCCTACAAAATCATTATATTGGAAATAAAAGGGTAGCTAAAGTGAAATGGACCAACGTATGTTGACCTAAAGATGAAGGAAGGTTAAACATTAGTTCGGTTAAACTGTCTAACCAAGCTCTCATCTTTAAGAAGACATTAGTGGATAATTGAAGATAAAAAATCACTATAGATTAAGTGGATCCATTCCCAATTACTCAAAGGTAGATGTATTTTGGAGATGATTAAGAGTCTTTTTAACTCCTACTTACTTAAATGAATTATTGCACCTACATAGTTTATTCCAGGATGATGATAAGTAAAGTTGGCAATGGGTTACTAACCACTTATTGATATGGGTAGATGATGGATAAAACACTAAATTTAAACATTTTAAGTGCATTTAGAGGCTTGTTTGAAAAGACACCTAGCCTTTTCACGCGAGAGTAAATACCTTGTCATGAATACCCCTGGTTACTTAACAAGGTCACTATCTCAAATGGCCACTAGCACTACTATTTAACTTTGACCTTTTTATGATATAAAGCCAGTAGAGTGAAATTATTTATGTTCATTTATTCATATACTACTATTTTACTTTTCTTTTCTCATATTTAGGATGATAAAAATGCTCAAAAAGAATTCATATTTAACTTAATACATGTATAAATTATACATAAAGTATTATAATGCAAATCAAGTATCCATTCTTAAAATAAATGAACTAAATTCAAATCAATTTAATCATCGAAACTCATAATTATTTGCCTAAATAAATCAAATCATTGTCACAACCAAACTTATAATGACTCATCTTGATCAACACTCTTTTTAAAAAATTCCAAAACTATTCTTTATTAAGCTAATTATAACAAAATTGAGAGCTTAAATAATGAGTCTTTTCACCCACTCTTAAGTTGTACAATGCCCTCAACGTATAAAACATTCAAGAAGAATGAAAAATATGAATAAAAGAATGGTGAGAATAACTGGTACTCCCGTAATAGAAAAATATTTCCAATCTTGTACAACATCATCACATTTTATCCATTAGTAGTGAAATCTTTTCTATTCTAAAGCAAGGGTTGATGGTGCCTTTATAACATGTAGAATCCATCAAATCATAATTAACAAAATTAGGGCTATCAAATTAGAATTATTAAAGTAAATAAACTACTGATGAGAATCTTACAAACCACTTAATCAAAATAAAAACCTATTTATTGGGTTGCCTCTCAACTAGCGCTCTTTATGAGTTTTGTTGTTAGACTTCTCAATAAGCCCATTGTCAACATGGATATATTATTTGCAACTTGCATACACTCTTTGTCCCATATAAAAGTTTAGTAGATTTTAAATAGGCCACATAGTGCATTATAATAATGATACAAGGTACAAATTAATAAAACCATTTAACTCCATTAATGTCTTGTTTAGTAACAAACTGTTAATATAATAAGGAATTACAAAACTTCTTGGATCTTCGATTAACTCCAATAATTTGTTTTGTGGGAAGTATGTGCCCTCTCTACTTAGGATGACTATCATTAATTCCTCGATAGCCTGTTTATTTTTCTTCTTTTCTTTATCTTCCTCTTTCTCCTTTTCCTTCTTATCTTCCTTATCTTCTTGAACAACATCTTCCTCTTTTATCTACTCCATTGAATCTTCTTCCTTCTCTTCTTGAACTGTTGCTTCCTCCATATATTCAACCTTAGGCTCCTCTACACTCTAGAAAATGAATGCATTCATGTGATCCATCTAGTTTAATTTGGAGTATTTGGATGAAGCAACAAGTTTTTCTATGTTATAGAGGGCGGCCTCTTATAAAGAAATGCTTTTAATGAGGACATCTTTAAAACTCTCCTTTTCCTCTTGCTACTACTGTTCTATAAGTCCAGATGAAGTATAATCGCTCCATATATAGTCATAATAATTGTTCCACTATGGACTATAAATATTCTCATATGGGGTATCCTAAGCTTGATTCTCCATGTAATTTGGATGCTCCTATATATAGTTCAATGCCTGAAATTCATGATTAAGGTGATCACAGCCACAAATGTCACCACACACTATGAATATCGATTGAGATTTCGAATATATGTCACCATGCCTCTCATTCAAAGCTTTTAATGCTGTTATAATCAATGACATACCATAGTCCTTTTAAGAATATTGTCCTCTCCATCCTTCCGTTGTGTTTGGTGCCCATAACAACGACCACCTAAATCCTTAAAATAAGACACAAACATAAGATCAAGAAAGAAAGTTATAAGTAAAAAATAAATACAAAAAAGAAATAAAACTACATAAAAAGAAAATTTGACTATATTAATAAAAAATAAGATTTTTCTAGTATCTGCAACAATTGTGCCAAAAACTTGATATTTAATTTTACATTTTCAACTGTAGGTGTATTGTATAGTTGTAGCTAGTACTGAAAAATATGGGTCGATCCCATAAGGACTAAAATTGATGATATATGTTGTCTTTCTAGTATCTAGCATAATAAATTATAATGTTTAAGATAAATTAATTTCAAAATTAAAACAATAAATTAAAATAGATCAAAAAATTAACTAACTAGAACAAAGATTAAACTAAGAAACAATCAAGGAAAAAAAGTAGTAACTGGACTTTGAAACCTTATTAAGATTTCTCGTGCAATCATAATTTCACTACCCAACTTAATCTATTGTTTATTAGATCATGAAAATTCTTATGTTAATTTCCTTTATCCTTCAATTGATTAACTGAAATCATTTTCTAGTTAAAACCCTAAAGAATGCAATAATATTCATGAATTTTTCTATTAGGTTTGACCCTAATTTATAGGATTTATGTCGATCCAACTTTAGGTTTGCATACAAATCCTTTCAATTATAATAGATCTATTCACACAAAAGGATTTTTCAACCTCAGCTGCATGAATAGTACTCTAGAAATATTAATACAAGAATAATTAAGAACACTATTTGTATCTCAACGAAATGAAAAAATAAATTAAGTTAAAATAAAATCACTACAAGTTCTATGCCAAAGTTCATCTAATCCAACTACTAACAAAAGTTTAGCTTATAATCATAACATCAAAACTAAAGAAAAAAGTAGAAAACTAAAAGAACCATGATGAAATCCCTTTTAATCTTTATGAAATACACTTTAGATCGATGAAAATACACCCCAAATATGTTTCCTTGCTTGTTCTTTGTTTTCCCTATCATTTTTGGCCATCGATTTGTGTTTTCCTAAGTCTTATGTGAACCCCTTTTGAATTCCCTTCTTTTCACTTTCTCTATCTATTTGTGGCTCAAATTTATGGTTTCTAGAGTGGATATGATCACTTATATGATTGTATGCATGATTACGTCCCTTAATATTGCTTCAATCTTCAAAAATCAAGAAGAAACATGGTCCTAAAGAGTTACATGAGTAGTATTATGTTATCCCCATGTTTGGTACCACATAATCATCAAGGGTCCATATTTATTTTACCATAAAAATGAGTTTTAAATTTAGGTAATATGGTCGAAACATGGATTATATGCAGCTTATGTTGGTTCCTTGATGTCTCTGTTTCTTTAAGTGTTTATTCACTAAACCAACATGGGTTCATGTTGTCTTTATGTGTCGTATATTCCTTGTTTACTTATCTAACAAATATGTTTCTATGTCATTATCATGTTATTTTTGTGTTCTCAAAACATTGAACCATTTCACATCTATGTCACCAACATAGCACCATTATATGATATCATGTATGTATTTTTTTCAATCGCAAACTTGCATTTAGTCATACATAAGCAAATAATTTCCCAAATTTCTTCACTCTCTCAATAAAATTTAGTATCCCTTGATTTCTTAACCTAATTTAGATCTACCCACTTTAATTTCATCACATTTTCACTCACCAAACATGAATTTATAAATTTTATGTGTAATTTTCAAGGAAGACACAATTATGTAGATTAGGGATTTTGGATGAAATTCAAACATTTTCTTGTTATTTTTTGTCCTCCATTGTGATGAATTCAAGGTATATTTCTCCTTTTAGTATTTCATTTTCATATATTCCTCATTACAAATTGCATGGATAAGAATTTGTCAATTGTAATTTGATGTATTTTTGGAAATTAAATATGGCGAGTTGTCTTAGGGTTAAGTTATGTAACTTAATGCTTGAATTCAGATTGTGAATGGTTATTTGAACTTATGGGACGTAAATTGCTAATTGAGGACTTTCTTGGTATGCCATGTTGTTACTATTGTTTGATTAGATTTCAAGATTCTTTTTAAACTCTAATTATTATTGTGTTTGGATGAGAATTGGTAGAAAATGGGATTTTAGAATATTCAATGGGGCGTTAATTGAATTAAAGTGTGATTTCTTAATATTAGGTTGTTTTGTCTATAAATGGATTTAAGTGGGGTTAAATGATGATGATACCCTACTATAAGATATTAGTGAGTTATTATGAGTTTAAATTAGCAATTAGTGACTTAATTGGGAGCCAATTTCATATAGAAAGATTTTACTTTTATTATTTGTTGAGTTATTAATTGAATTACCTTTGAGTTTAGGTGTTATTATGGACTTACCTTAAACCAATTTTTTTTAGACTAAGTGAATTATTAACCTATAGTTTTAATAATAACAAGCTATAATATAACTAGTATTTTGTCTTATCCTTAGTTATATTAGTAAGTTAATATGTAAAAGATCAAGATTTAATAAATTCATTGTAATCCTTTTTGTAATCTTATCTTGATCATTGGTTTTATCTCTCTATCCTCCGACTTCTCCATGCTTATTTTGCATATGTTTTTTCATCATATCTCATTTATTTCATTTGCTTCTTCTCCTTGTTCTTCCACTATACTAGCTCTTATTGGCTCTTCCTTTTCTTCACTCTTACTTGACATTAGTATTTGTCTTTTAAAGGGGAATTTTTTAGTTTCTCACTTATTAATTAGTTGCCACCTAATTTACCTATCATTTTGGGAATGATCTTTTAAACTTGTCTAAAAGGGTGACATAACTCTTTTTCTTTCTAATATATGGAACTTGCCATCTCTAATCCTACATAGGTCTCCCTTACATAATCCTTCAAACTTTCCACTTTTTCCCTCTCCTTCAGCCCCTGTGAAGGCTTCTCCTAGTTCACCTCCATGTCAAACCAGTTTATCCCTGACCCTTTAACAGGCTCATTTATAGATCTTGTTCTCTCTAATTGTACTTTAAGCTCTAAGGAAACTTAGGTTCCTTAAGGACTTACTAGTTTCAAGCCTCTAAACTTGAAGTTTATAATAGATGAATTTTAACTTCTACTCTTCAATTTATTCCTTAAATTATTATGGAAGGACAATTTATTTTCTTTAAACCATTGGTTGTTCTTAAGGAAGGATATAAATCTTGAATAATGGTTGGTTTCTTCTTCGCGAAGCATATTGCCTTCCCTATCATTAAACTATAGGCTATAAAGCATTAAAGAATTAGGGGGCTTCTAGAGATGCTCCTAAATAAGGACCAACTGTTCTTATTTAAGTTTGCTATCAAGGAAAGGGTCCTAAGATCATAGAATTTGCTTTATTGAATTTCAATATCCTTCAAATATTTCCTTAAATGTGGATGCCAATGATTAATATAGATGACACAAGAAAAAATAGATCCTACTGTATGCTAATTTCCACCAAATTATGCTTAAATATTGTTGTACCAACAAACTTCATCAGTAGACTAATATGCATAGATAGCCCACGGTTTGGGGTAAACCAGGATAAATTTGCTGTGTCAACACTCTCTCAACTCTTAACTCTCTCTCACCTTTGAATTTTCAATCTTACTATTTTCATACGTGAATTTCGAAAGTATTTTACAACATTGATTTTCAGTAGTTTGTAAGAAGAACAAGTTGCTATTAAAGAAATTGTTAAAAAGGGGATCATCCAAAAAGAATACACAATTCAACCCCCCTTCTTGTGCATTTGTATATCATTTATTGAGTCTTGTATTAACGTGTGATTCACTTCATAAATGAGCCTAGAAAACAAAATATGGTTTTTGATTACATTAACTTAGTTAAAGATAATGATGTTTGGCCTTCTGGAGACTAAATGCTTAAATTTTTGGATGTTCAAAAAGAAATGGTCTCTCATAATTAACTATGGTGATCAACATCTGAGATGAATTGTAGTCATTTTTAACTCTAATTAGATCAAATTTATCCAAACTTCATCTACTACGCAATTTGCTCATATGCTTTTTAATCAAAATCTATTTTAAAAGCTAGTTGGAAAGAAGATGGAGACCAAAACACCAAATATTTCCATAACTCGATCATGACTAGGAGGAATTCCAACAATATATGCTCACTAGCCCTAGAGGATAGGAGTTTTATAACATACCAAGGTGAGATCAACATAGAGGTGGATCATTTCTTCAAAGTTTCCTTGGGTTCCCTAACTCCTAGTTCTTTAACCATCTAAATACCATAATCTTTCATCAATAACAAGTTTATAAGAGAACATCCTGAGATGCTAAATGGGACTTTGAATAGGCAAGAGATAGAGAAGATGATCTTTAAACTAAATTTGGATAAAGTCCTAGGCTTGGATGGACTAAGTGGATGCTTCTTCCAAAAGACATGGCCAAAAATAAGGGATTCAGTTACTAAGACAAATGTTGAAGGAGATTACCAAGATTTTTATTAGTTTAGTCCTAAAAATCTCAATCCTAAGTCCTTATATGAATACTAGCCTATCTTTTGATGCAATTATATTTACAATTTAATTTCAAAGATGCAAGCATAAAGGTTCAAAGCAGTTATGAAAACTATGATTAATGAGGCTTAAAAGGTTTTCTTAAAGAATACAATAATTGGCAATAATATCTTGATAGTGTAAGAGATGCTTAAAGTTTACAATAGGGAAAACTACTATAGAAATTATGCTATTAAGGTGGATTTCCTTGTGGATTATGATTTGATAAGTTGGCTCTTCATTAAACAACTATTAGAAGTGCGGGGTTTTCTAGACAAATTCAGAAAATAGATCAACTCTTGTTTCACATTGATCTCATTGTTGGTTTTAGTGAATAGGAAGCCTACAAGTTTATTCAAATGAGAAAGAAATCTTAGTCAAAGGGATCAATCGTCACCTTATTAGTTCATCCTATATATGGAGGCTTTGTCAAGGCTAATAAATCAAAACATTAGATATGATCCTAGCTTAAAATTCTACAATAAATGTAAAAAGCTTAACCTAATTAACCTATTTTTCATAGATGACCTACTCATAGTCTTCTCATAGCTTTACATAGAAACATGTAAGGAGTTAATAGGGTTAGCTCTTAAGAAGAGGAGCTATATGATCCTTTCAACTAACGCCCAACAATAAGGTAGATGGTTCGCTACAATCACTGGGCTCCAAATTAGATAACCCCATTTTGTTCATCATAGATTACCAATTTCTAACAAAAAAAACTCCAATACAGGGAGTGCATCCCTTATATTTATAGAATAAAAAAAGACTCTATAGTTGGCATGATAAGTCCCTCCTTTAAGTTAGTAGACTTTTTCTTATCAAGTTTATGTTAAATTCATTATATATTAAAAAGTCATCAAATTTCTTCCTGGAAAAAGGATCGGTGAAAACTATAGAGGGAGTATTTAGAAGATTTCTTTAGGTAGGATATAGGAAGGGTAAGTTTAGAGCTAAAGTCAAATGGAATCAGATTCATATACCTTTTGAGGAAAGGGGTCTAGTGATCAATCTAATTTACCTTTGTAATAAAAACTTTATGGTTAAAAGAATTTGAAGGTTATTGGAGAACAAGGAATAATTATAGACTAAATGAATGCATACCTATTTTCTAAATGGGAAGAGTTTTTGGGAAATCAAGAGAAAATATTCTTACTCATAATTATCCATGCATCTCTTAAAACTTGGGGATAATTTTGGTGAATGAATTAAATGTAAAATAGGCAATGGAGAAGGAGCCTCACTCTATTATGATAATTAGTGTAGCAATGGTGCTATCATTAATGCTTAAAGGGCTTAGGAACTGCTTATAATTCTTCCTATCCACTCTCAAGTTAAAGCTCTTATTAGGGAAAATTAATTATGCAACGAAACATGTACCAAATTGATTATTACATTTTTTTGTTTATTCACTTAGAGGCTTTACTAACTAATCATGCAAGGAAATTCTAAGGAATACAGGACAAAGATTCACCTAGCATAAACTGATATAGAATAAAGTTCTCCTACTTGGAATGCCATTTACACTATGGTTGCTTACTATGGATAGGATGACTACCTTAGATAAGTTGCAGTTTCTAAGCATCATTAATATGTCGTTTTTATATAAATAAAATAATGAGCATCTACCATAATGTTTCTTTAAATGTAACTTCAATGCAACTCTATAAAGAGAAGTAATTAGATTATGTCATATGGCTAAAGAAGATATAACCTATTTGTAATTTTTAGTATAGCTAGAGGAGAATATAAGCTTCTCCAAAGAAGACATAATGGCATTCCTTTTGGTTTTTGACTCTTATGTATATATAATATATTTTTAAAAGAAACGTAAGGTGTTTCTAAAGGTTAAAAAGAGGCTAAAGGGAATGTGGAGGGGATGAAGTTATGCATTAGAAAAAAGTTTATTTGACTTAACGATTTAGTTAAGTTCAACAAAAGAATAGTGCATAACTAGAGGGTCGAATTTAACTTCTAGCTGAAACTGAAGCTTTATTCTAATTACATGAAGCATTATATATTTTTGCCCATTTCAATATACTAAAAAATGTAAGATAAGTAAAAGATAAATGGATGCACAACGTTAGACTAGGTATAGATGCTAGAAGATAGAAGATTTGCTTACTGGTGGAGGAAGATTAGTAGCATTTTCTTTACAAAATACTATAAAAAGAATTGAAAGCTCTACTTTAGTAAAGCAACCAATTTTCAAGAACAACTTAATGATTACTAACTTTGGACTATAGCTACAAAACAAAACAAGCCATAAGGAATGGTGGCCACAATAATAGTAGAAAGGCTAATTTGATGAAATGCTAGTAGTTTTGAGAAAAGACTGGGTTTTTGTAAGTTTTGGTATATAATCACATGGTTTTTGTTAAGTGAACATGTCCCTAACAAGTAGCCATGTTGACACTTGCCTGTAGAATTGTTTATAATCTTCAAATTAATTCAATTATTTAATTAATATTAGTGAGAAAAGGTGTGTGAATTTAGCTTATTTTGATTCTTATTCATCTAACTTGTTCCTAAACCAAATATGAACCAAAATAAGTATCTTAGACACATCATAAACATTAATTACTAAGTATTAGGGAATAAATAAAAAACAATCAAGAACTTATCAAGTTCCACCACACTTAGCTTTTGTTTGTCCTTGGGCAAAACTAAAGATCAACATGAAAATCAAAACACTTCCTCCTTAACCATATTTTTTAAGAATGGACAATCATAAAAAAGGAAATAAATTTCAAACTATGGCAAGAATTGAACATTCAATATTTTTACTCATGATTAATCAATAACCATTCCCTTCAAAAGCTGAGCAGTTTAAAGGTAGACTTTAACAAGTTATGTTTATAAATAAGATAAATCTATCGATACACTCAAACCGCTTTCGCGATCAAGACATTCTACGATTATGAATATCTTTTTTTCACCATTAATACACATGCATAACATGAATCAAGAGAATTTTCTACGATGTAATATTTGGTCCTGTAGTTCAAAAGCCATCAAAATTACTGAAGTAGGAAAAACACTTAATAGAGTATTGATTGCAAAAATCAACATCCAATTAATTCTTGGAACCATCAGTTACATAACTTAGATTCAAAACTTCACACCAGAAACCTTACGAATAATAAATAATTAGAAGAAATAACCTTTAAGTGTTGGACCTCGACCTTTTTCTTGAAAATTTGATTTATTAAATGGAATTAATTGAGGAATTAGTGGTGAAAATTAGAAGCATTAAAATGAAATTGAATGAGTGTTTTGGATATGTATTGTGTTATAGATGAATTTATGCGTTAAGAAAATTAATGAGGAAAGAAATTGATGGGTTTTGAT
>JAOTAZ010000218.1:10722257-10733682 GCA_025629785.1 Erythroxylum oxycarpum | reverse complement strand
ACGCTCGGCCAGGTTGCCAAGACGAGATCCTTGGAACCAGGCGATGCCGAGAAGATTAATCTCGGATCGCTTGACCTCGACCATACTCGGTTAAGTTGCCAAGATGAGATCCTTAGAACCAGGCGATGCCGAGAAGATTAATCTCGGATCGCTCGGCCTCGATCACGTTTGGCCAGGTTGCCAAGACAAGATCTTAGAACCAGGCGACGCCAAGAACCAAAATCTTAGATCGATTGACCTTACTATTGTTCGGTCGAATTCCTTCAAATCTAGCGACCGCGATCGACTTAAGCTGAACGCTCTAATTCGGTACCTGCTATTCGAAAGGGCAATCTCTTATACAAAGTTAATGGCAGTTTAAAGTTTCATTTATAGAATTAACAAGGCAAAGAAGGATAAAATTAAAAACAAGATTTTTATTTATTTTCCTTATGTTTTTCTGGTCATAAGCCCGACCAGGTGGGCTTTGAGGGTCCTATAGTACAAGATTAGTGGGGATCTTCGGGGAGAGAAGCAGAGGGATCGGCAGAAGGGGAGGTTGACAAAGCACCCAAGACGGGACCAGAGTCTGAAGGAAGAACCGGAGAGGCACCCTCGAGAGATCGCTTGTCCTCCTCATCCGAGCTAAGGTCCAGCTCCTCATTCGGAACCGACGTTCGCTCTCCCTCAGATATCTCCCTCATTTCCTCCAGAGAAAGGCCGAGATCGGTAGGAAGCATCGGCTCGGCGTAATCCTTGAAGGAGGGACCATCCGACCCGTCAGGGATGCAAACGCTGTGGCAATTCTTCAGGATGGAAAGGGCCAAGTCACAAGCAAAATCTAAGCACTCCCCCTGTAAAAACCGCCTTTTCCACCGCTTGAACGCCTCAACTCTTTGCTCCTTGATGGAGCCTTGCAATTCCATCAGTCTATCCTCGGCCCTCAGCTTATCCCTCACCACTGCATGGCAGTCCTTGAGGAATTTTGCTCAAAGCTCCTGCTCCGTCTCCACCTTCCTCTTCAAGTCCTTACACTCCTTGGCCAACCCGTCCTTCGCTGTGACCACCCTGCTCTTCTCCTCCTCCTCTGTAGCGAGCTGAGCCTTCAACACGCTCCTTTCCTCCACCCAAGATTTCCTCTCCTCCTTCTCCTCCTCCAAGGAAGAGAGTTGAGCCTGGAAGACGTCTCTCTCTTCCTTAGCCCCGGAAAGCTCGGCCCTCAAAGTATTCACTTGCTCAAGAAGATCGTGGACTTCCTGATCCAGCGTTTGGATAGTCTCGTCGAGCTGTTCGACACGTCGGTGCATCGCAGAAGCGAACGCCAGATCCCTCACATAGTTACAGACGAGACGGGCCGCTAGCTCCTGATTACCCAACGAGTCAATAAGCTTCTCGTCTATAGGGAGAACGACCCTCTGAGCAATGTGAAGAGCAACATCAAAGTCCCTAAGCGACGCAGTCTTATCCAGACTGATCGCTGGCTCCCACTTCTCAGCGCTGGCCGCTTGCCCTTTTCCCTTGGCCTTATCCGATCAGGCAAAACGCTCTTCCCCCTTCTCTTTCCCCTTCTCTTTCTTCCTGCTTTGGTCCGATGGGCAGGGCAGTCGATCGATAACCTAAATGGTCTTCTTCCTCTTAAGAGGTGGCTCAACCTCCTCCTCCTCCTCTTCTATGACCACTAGGGTCATCATTATTGGCTGCTCAGGTGCAGCCGCCATAGCGAGCACTGCAGATGACTCGAGAACAGTAGCCCGAGCGAAGTTCGGTTCGGCAACAGTAGGTTGAGCCACAACCGCGCCAGCCTCCCTTTTCTTATCCTTCCCCTTTGTCTTTAAAGAGGGCCTGGCAGCTTTGCGCTGACCTCTGGTTGAGCTGGAGGATCCGGCGAAATCACTGACCCTTGCCATTGCTGCACAGCAATAAAAATAGGTCAGACATTGAAAATAGTACTTGAGCATGCAGTAAGTGATTAAATTACAAAGAATCAACCAGGAGGCACAATTTCTTCTCCTAGCCTGCTAATTCGGGGCGGGGAGGTCGATTAAGAATGAATCGGCCGAGGCCCCCCCACGATACTCCAGAATGAGGTGGTCGAAGTCATATTGACCGAGCGCCTTAATGCGGTCAACCACCTCCCATTCCTCCCTGCTAAGGAGCAGACTCGAGATGTCGTTCCATCGCTCGGCTAGGGGATACCTCCACGGCCTGGACTCAAAGGATGATCTTGGGGGTCTCACAAAGAAATACTTCGTCCGCCAAGCTTGGACTTTAGAAGCGGTTCCAGCAGGATGATAACGGGCATCTCTATACTGGAGGTGGGGGACCCCGGCCCCAGCGCTCAAGCTTTGGTTCATCCGCAAGAAGTGGCGCATGATGCCGATAGACGGAGGACATCCGAACTGATGACACAGCAAGGCCAGACCATTAATAAACCTCCAGTCGTTCGGAGGAATCTGGCTCGGCCTCAGTTGGTAGGCGCAACACACCTCGTCAATGATCGAGGCATATGGGAGTTTCGCGCCTCCGACCAAGAAAAAGCTGTCCGAAACAGCAAAGTACCCTCCCGGATTGTTATGAATCCGTTCGTTTCCGGCAGCCAGTCTAGGTCCCCACGCCGCAGGGATGTTATTCCTGATGACCGATTGATTCAACTCCCCCGCGGTCATCGTCGATGGGTTACTCAGCGGTTTCTCGACATTCTGCCCATCCTTCCAGGCACTCACCCCAATTTCCTCAGTTCCCCCTGCCTCAGACGCCTCATTCCCGCCGGCCTCCGGTACCTCTACCATTTTCGGTGCTATCACTAGCGGCTCAGCAATCTGTAGGGCCCTCTCGGCGGTTTCCTCCCTAGGACTAACTTCGCCTCTAGGGCTAACTGTCGACATAACTACGAAAAGGAAATTTGTGGGGTAAGGGTTAGAGAAAGGACGTACCTAGCTTAGTGACAGGAATTAGGGATTCGAACGACGGTGCAGTGAAACTCCAACGGTAGCAGGTAAAGAAATGCAGGGAGATGGAGAATAGGGAAGGCAAAAACAGGAGAATCCGATACGCAGAAATGGAAGCGAAGGAAGGCTGTCGAGTCCAAACTTTATAGCATCGACTGAACGGGAGCGCCAATCGACGTTGAACACGTGGTAAAATCTAAGCCGCAGTAACTTAGGATCATTAAAGACCCGAAGCGGTGTGACAATCGAAAGGACAGTGTATGTAAGCGTATGACAACGCATGACAGCTGCGCGGCAGTTAAAAGGACGCATCGTTTCAAATTTTGAACGGCGTCCGAAAGATACGTATTGTCAGGTAATAATTGCACCTAGCCGTTACACTCGCCCGATTAACTTTATTGTTACACCCGATCGACCTGTTGTATCGTTATAGCCGATCAATCGATTTTGTCATTACCCTCGATCGGTCCGCCGAGTCATTACATTTGATCGGCCGATCACATAACGATAATCGATCGATCGGGCCTAGCACGAGCTACTTTGGAGACACGTTGTCTGTTCCTTCTGTACTCCTCTTACCCTTCTCTTGGGCCAGACTCGAGGAGTAGGGGGCTTATGGTTAGGTCGGCTGTGCTAGGCCCAGGCCCAGGTCCACGCGTCCATGACCCATTCGCAAGTGTTAATGTCCCATGCAAACGTAAAGACCTAAACCTAGCATCTATTCCATATATAAGGTACTATTTTGCCATGATACAGGTACGACATTAGAACCCTAATACTCTTTGCTTGTAGCCATCATAACCCTCACCAAAAGACTAACTTGAGCGTCAAAGGGGCCTATCGGTCATCAACCCCCGGCGTGCCTTTATTGCTTTGCAGGTGTTTTGGAGCTAAAGTCGATCAACTTCATGGATCCAAGCATCAACGTCCAGCCTCACCAGAATCAGACTGAACCAGTGTTGATAAAGATGTAAAGAAAATGATTGGTAGTTTATCCGGTTGATTCTTTCTAGCAAGTCATTTTTTACTATTGCAGATAAGCTACGGATGTAATGTATGTATTTTAACATTTCTTTAGGTCTTGAGGGAAGGGGAAGGATTTTTGAAACAAGTGATTTCCACAGCTCAGGTGCTATGACTGGGACAAAATGCAGCAACTTGATTAAAATGCACCGCACCAAACCACCAACTTCTTAGTTATTCCATAAGTTGATCCAATATCGCACATGTATAGTTTGTGATCGTTTAAGAGCTTTCAATTTTAAGCTAATCATCTTGAAACTCCGCTTGAATAATTTTCTTAAACAGCCAGATCAAATGAAAAGGAGTTCTGTTTTGTCACACATTATATAAATGTGCCTTCTGTTCCTAATCACTTAATTCTAATATCCCGTTCAAAAAGATGAAGAATAAATGAATTGAATACATTATATCCTTTTTCTTCCTAATCACTTAAGTTTATAAAAACTTAAGTTTAAAACGACGTTGTTTTGAGAAGTCTACCCAAACGTTATCTTTTTGGGCAAACAATTGGGTTGTTCTAGCCTTTTTGAACCAAGTTTTAAGAAGTTCTTTAGATCTAAGTCCAATCCGAAGTACAGTAAAATCAAACTTAGCCCAATTACTTCGAATTGAGTTGGACCAGATCTAGATCAATTACCAAGCCTATTGAATCTTTATAACTCATACAAGACATAAATTAATAATAAAATAAAAAATTAGACTACGTATTATGCATCTTAATTATTCTTTTGTTTATCCTATTATTCAATATTTTTAACATAAACCAAAATCCAAGTAATTAAAATCTTTTTGTTTAACTTTCAATTGAGTCAAATATTGAAGTTTGATTAATTAACTTATATATTTACTATTCAATTAGCCGAACAAATTCTATTAAATAATTGAATCAAAATTTGCTTTATCTTATGTTTTTAGGTTTTTTTGTTAAAATTTTATTGTTTTTTAAATCACTTTATTTCAATAATCTTATAAGAAGTTATATAACCACAATATTGAACAGAAGATTAAATTAAATTTGTATGCTTCTTTCCTAATTTCCTCTCAACTTAGTGCAGTCCAACCTCTCGAATTTCTTTTCCAATATCATCAATTCTTATTCAAGACTTTATAGCTCATCTTGTCTAACCTGCCATAATCTGCCTAAATAAGTTGTCTCTATCCACATATATCATTCCACGGTGCCTTTAGTCAAGTTGAATTCTCACATAATTGTCGTATGCAAATAGGCAGGCATTGAGCAACAATGACATTCCAGGTGAGAACCAAACTTCAGAATCCTAGTAACATAACAAGTTTTCTCAGCTGGTATGATCGCTCTCCCACTTGCAATGGGCTTTTGTTTCGACTTGGATAAGATTCAACTTCTGGTCAAATTAAGGAGAACCCAATGGCCCTGGCCTCATACGTTTTATACTTTATCTGGTTTTTCTTAGCACCTGCTCTATTGGGCCTTTGCTAATTTACAACATAAGAGAAAAAAAAAAAAACGGTTGGAGACGGATGATGACATTTGTAAACATTAAGGATGCTTCACGAAACCATGAGAAGATGCTCAAAATTAGTAGAGCATGCAGAAACAACCAAAAGCATTGTCCAGAAGTTTCAAAACTTATCTCCAACTTTCGCCATTCATCTCATACCTTTTTCTTTTGCCCCTCCATTCCTCTTATCTCTATATATATTATCCACCATGCCATCACCTTGTCAAGTAATTGTGTGCAAGGCATGATAATTAAGAGCTCTACACTTTCTACTCTTTGTGATCAAATTAGTGTGTGTTAAATAAGTTGAGCTTCTTTGTTCTCTAATTAAGTTAAACAGATATGGCTTCGTCAACATTATTGTCATGGTCAACATGTACAACTTTGCTCCCCAGCAAAGGCGTAGCCCCTAAATTATCTCCATGTTCAGTCTTCTTCCCGGCATGTAATTTCTCTAGGGCTACAAGCCACTCACTTGTAAGAGCTGAACAAGGTGGTGATACCAAGGAGACGTCGACCGTGGACGTTCAAGTCAACACTAACAAACAAGGCACTGCAGTAGAGAAGCGACCTCGAAGAATGACTCTTGATCATCTGTCACCCTTTGGTAAGTCCATCTTCTCTGTAAAATCCATTCATTTTTTTTTTCTTTTGTTGGTTGCATTTTTGTTTTATGCAGTCCAATGATTGTATGTATTTCAGCGTTGATTGATCCTCTATCGCCTATGCGGACGATGAGGCAAATGATGGATACAATGGACAGAATGTTTGAGGATACTTTAATGGCATTTCCTGGTAAGAACAGGAGGTCAGGGGAAGCAGTTAGAGCTCCATGGGATATCAAAGAAGAGGAAAACGAGATCAAGATGAGGTTTGACATGCCGGGTCTTTCCAAGGAAGACGTCAAGGTTTTCGTCGAGGATGATGTTCTTGTTCTCAAGGGAGAGCACAAGAAAGAAGAACATGCTGATGATGATGATTCGTGGTCGACTAGGAGTTTCAGTTCCTACGACACTCGTCTTATGCTTCCGCAAAACTGCGAGAAAGACAAAATTAAGGCAGAGCTTAGGAATGGTGTCCTCTACATATCTATTCCTAAGACCAAAGTGGATCGAAATGTCATTGATGTACATATCCAGTAAAGATGTGACAAGCTAGTGAGTTAATCCGTGTTGATATAAAAATGAGAAATCAATAATGTTATATATTTCCGTATTGATTTGCTTTTGCCACGTTAGCAAAGTAAGTTTCTCCTTCCAAGAAAGGGATATATTCTTATAACGATTGCAATAGTTATAAACTTCCCTTAATTATGTTTTATCTTACATTAGTAGGTTTTAATTAACTAAATTTGTATAATTTAAATTAGTTAGTGAGATATGATTGATGTTAAAGATTAACCAAATTTTGAATGAAAATTTAGCCCACAAAAAAGATGAGAGTAATTTTATAAATAGTTGTGAGGGCTATTTCCCTAATTTAATTTAGTTAGTTTATTGAAATTTGAATGAAAATTTAGCCCACAAAAAAGAGTAATTTTTTGAATAGTTGTGAGGATTATTATTTTGAATAAAATAATGAGTAGCCAAATATATTATTAAATTTTTCATCTTAATTTGGTTGTCATGGCATATAACCAATACTTATTTTTCTTACAATTTTGTCCTTAATTGAAGTTACCTTAGTATAGTTGATACTAATTGATTAGTAACTAAATTTCCTGGACATATTCTTAAAAGTTAGATTGAAAATTTGTATGTCCATTGTGCAATTTCACTATAACCCTTGTTGAGGGTTCAGTGCAAATAGCATACATATGACAAATGTGATTAACATTTTAAGTCAACTAACATCTCATAAACTTCAATAACAATACATAATATATATGTCAGCACCATGATAGCAAAGATGCAAGAGGTTGTATGAAGTAGAGCTGAAAGGTACAGTACTTTGATAGAATTGTTACCTTTAATTTAGCTTACCAAAAGAATAAATATTGATTACAATTAATGGCTTTGCTATAATATCATAATGGCTTTGCTATAATATCATAATAGTTGTCATTAGAAAAAAATGATTGCATGAATGCTTAGTTAAGGCATGTATTATATAATAAACTTATTACTAGACTAGGTAATAAAAGGTTATGAGATATCCAAAAGGTTGGATATATATCTTAAAGACCCACTAAAAAAATTATTTATTTCAATGCATACTTATAGGAGAAATGATTCTCAAGATAAGTAGTGGTAGTAAGATGCAATTTAAAAGGATCAATTCTTATGAAATGTATCCAATTGAAACCGGTGCCTTTATTGATACATTTTATGTATAGTTAAAAGGCCATTGGACATTTAAAGATTCATGTTCATGATAAATTCAAAGAGTTTGTCTTGAAGATGATTGTGAATTTATCATGTCTATAAGAAAGTTTGTGGCAGTATAGTTGTCCTTTTTAATAGAAGTATGTACAGACATATTACTCATAGAAAATAACAATTTGTATTTTAAATTGTTGAAAATATAGTTGTCCAAGAATAATTTATATTAGATATGAAATGGTAACAATTTGATAACACGAATTAGACCTATAGATATATAGATATGAAATTTGTGTACTTAGTATAGTCTAAGTATATAGATAATGCACTGAAATTGTTTAGTATTTATGATATTTGATATTTGTGAAGTATTAAAAATATCTATTATTTTATGAATGAGTTGATATTTGAGTTCAAGGATATATGGATATTAACATTAGAAGTAATTAGTAATTAAGGTTTATTTTACTTTTAATAATATTATTTTGAGATTGGAAATGTTCCAATGTAGTATTAAATGCTAATTAAGCCAAAATATTTTTTATTTAGTAGAAATGATTATTTGGATCTAGAAATACTTCAATGAACTTTATATAGTTCCTTGAATTCTTCAAGATAATAATATACTATAGAGCGTTAAAGCCATTAAGCATATAAAAGGAACTAAGGTTTTATCAAAGATCCAAGGATATATATATATATATAGGCAGTTTCTCTTAATAATGATTACAATTTAGATAAAATTTATGCACATGCGAGAACCTTGTAGAATTCTCTCAATAAATCATTGTCTTAATAGTAGCATAATTATCATATAGAAATATGATATAAGATCCTTAAACGATTTACTTAGTGCAAGTGAGAGATTGATGGTTTATTCTCTACAAATAATCGATTGACGATAGTTTAATGACTTAATTATTTATAGGCATTCTTTATCTTATGCATATTTAGATGTATACGGTAAAGTCTACAGGATAAATGTATAATGAAAAGAAATTATGATGAAATTATAATTATGAGATTAATTTATGTTAGGGATGCTGATAGGTTGAGATGGGCCAAAGCTAGCTGACATATTATATTGGGGCTCAAGCCTGGCCAAGGCCTAACAGGGCCATAGGTAGCAGGCTTGAGCTCAAGTCCGAACTTGAACTATTTTTATTATTAAATTAAAATATTAAAAAACGATGTCAGTATTTATAAAATGATATTGTTTTTGTTATAGTTGTTAGGCCTCAGGTTAGCCAAGCCAAGGCAATTCGAGCCCAAGCTTAAGCCTGACCAAGGTCTAGTCAACCTAGGCTTAGCCCACGCCCAAATGCCATACCTGATTTATGTATAACTTTTAAATTGTTCTAAGTCATCATTCTATTGAGACTAGACATTAATAGAGCATAAAAAGACTAGCATATGTCATTTTTCTTCTTTACGAAGAAGTAATTGATTTCACAGACTAAAGTATAGAAATACTTCAACAAACGTATGGGTTCTTGTTATAGAACAAGTTTAATGAACGGATCCCATATGAGAAATTCATTTGGAACAATGCTTATAAATCAATGAAAATTCTCATTGTTATAATTGTATAAGTGATCATTTGACTTAAAATCTCTAAAGTATCTCATATAGGGATTGTTATATTTTGGTACTAGTTATGACCTATTTTAGTTTAGGATAGCTAAGTCAGGAGTCATTAGATATGTAACATCCCGTTCCCATTTTAAGGGTTAAGACCAGAAATTTCAGTACAAGCGAGCTTAAAGAGAAACTAAGACAATGCAATTTCTTGTTCATACATCATGTTAGCATATATGTATATAAATATGGAATCTACGTATAAAAAGTGGTACATGCAATCATTGACAATTACTGGGTATAATTGATATTACATGTGATTTTGTTGAAAACGAGGGGTAGAAAGAGTGATCTCGGTATGAGTTTTGATAAGGAAAGATTTAGTAATAAAACTGGTAGTGATCTGGAAAATGTTCACTAAGTATGCTTCGGTCTGTTAGTCATAACTTCTCCTTTAGTTGTCCAAACGAGATGATTCTTGATTTGGATTAAAATAGAAATATATGGATACATTTTGTATGAAGACATCGAATTTCAATTCTGTCTCTAAGAATCCCAAAAAGTTGTCATGAAGTTAAGATTTTGGTGCAGTATGTTGGTGTATGAATGCGGAGTTCATCTTCGGACTTTAGGGGCAAATTTGGGATTGATATAAATATATTTTAGCAAAGTTTCCTTCTGGAACATTGTAGATCTTTCCTTTATCTTTCCAACGATATATAATATGAAAACTTTGGACATCGGAGTCAAAAGTTATGATCTTTACAAGTGAAGATGTTCTGAAGTAAAAATAAGACAAAGTTACTGTTCATTCACTTTGTCTGATCACTGTTCATTCAATTTGTCTAATCACTGTTCATCCACTTTGTCTGATCACTGTTCATCCACTTTGTCTGATCACTGTTCATCCACTTTGTCTGATCACTATTCATCCACTTTGTCTTATTACTATTCATCTAAGACAAAGCAAAAGAAAGACGAAGTTACTGTTCATCTTATAACTTCTGTTCTATTTTCGAGGCCATAGAAGATGGAATTGGCCTTTGAGGTCTTCATAAGAGTTGTAGCTCTTGAACTTATCTTTCCAACAAGCTAACGAACACCTCAATCTGATATTTGTAGGTAAAGTTATGGCAATTGTCCCAACATTGTTTTGTTTGATGACATCACTTCGTCTCAAAAGTGACGTCATATCGTTTGATAAATTTTCGACCCCTCAGATGAACGAATTTGCCTTCGACTTCTTCATAAGAGTTGTAGCTCTTGAATTATTCTTTACAATAAGCTAATGAAAACCTAAATCCGATATTTTTAGGGAAAGTTATGGCAATTTTCCTAACCTTGTTTCGTCTGATGACATCACTTCGTCTCAAAAGTGACATCATATCGTCTGATAAATGTTCGACCCCTTAGATGAACGAATTTGCCTTAGACTTCTTCATAAGAGTTATAGCTCTTGAAGTCTTCTTTACAACAAGCTAAAGAACACCTCAATCCAATATTTGTAGGGAAAGGTATGGTAATGTTCCCAACCTTGTTTTGTCTGATGACATCACTTCGTCTCAAAAGTGACATCATATCATTTGATAAATGTTCGACCCCTCAGATGAAGGAATTTGCCTTAAACTTCTTCATATGAATTTTAGATCTAGAAATCCTCTTTCCAATGATGCAAAAATGAAGTCAATCTGACATCTGTAGCAAAAGTTATGGCATTCAGACTGAGACATGTACATTACAAGTGAGGGCATAAACGTGTTGGAGTCTTTTGGCCATAACTTCTTCCCTAGATCTCCAAATGACCAAATTCTTGAACCATTGCATTTGTAAGATCTTTCTCTACATCTCCTCCAAATATTGAAGCTATCTGAAATGTTTAGAGAGAGATTAAGTGAAAAGAGTGAGACAGGTACAATGAGTGTGTTCTTAAGTAATATGAACTGGTGTTATTCCACTGAACATACTTCGATATTTTGATGATTTTTGGAGTTTTACGGATCCAAATGAGATGATTTCTGATTTGTGGTAAACTAGAGATATAGAGCTACAAATTATCTGAAGGAAGTGAATTGTAATTCAGTTCCGGTGGAAGTTG
>JAOTAZ010000218.1:10660161-10670184 GCA_025629785.1 Erythroxylum oxycarpum | reverse complement strand
TTAAATATATAGAACTCTCACGACATAAGTAGAATTCTAATTCTATTTTAGATGTTACATAAGATTCGAAGTGAATATTTTATTTGTCTTCTAATTGTGAATATTCATAATACTATTAATTGCGTTTAATTTTCTAAGTTAAGAATTTTTTACAATTAAGATATTGATGTCACTATGATCTTTTATATGATATTATTTTAATATTTAATACTTCTATGTAATTAAATGTGTCCGCACATCAAACAGGTAACCATCTAGTTACAGATAAAAGAGAATCAGAATCATGCTCACCTAAGGTAGCAACATCCACCTCGCTCTTTTGCTAGGCCAAAACTAACAAACATCGCCTGAAAAAGTTGCAAAGGGAGCAAAATTACAATGTAGGCCAAGCCTTAATTCTGTTCACCTTTGGTTCCTTCTTGAAAAATGTGGAAGAAGGGAAAAAAGAATGAAAAAAATGAACTCCAAATAGCAGTAACATGATACGTGAAACCAATTACACTAATACCAGTAGTTTTCTTTACATAAACAAATTTCTACTTTTAGAATATACCGACAACAAAACTTTACACTATTTCACATCCTCTCAATCTTTCCAATATCTTCCAACCAAGATAGTGTTAAATCCACTGTTTTCCTCTGAACCCAATTAATATTTTCTTGCTCTCAAGTTTTCTCATCCGAAATGAAGAACTACGAATGGATGGGATTTTAAGTACCTTAGCATGACCAATATGTAGATATCCATTTGGCTCAGGAGGAAAGCGTGAGAATACTTTTCCCCCTGTCACTTTCAAATGTTTATCGAGCATTTCCTTACTGTTGGCACATCTTAGAACAGAATTATCACTGAAGAATACCTCGGTATGCACCTGGTAATCAACCAAATAATATTACAGAATATAATAATACATATCGACATTACTTAAATATTGCAGAATGAATCACATAATATGAAGAAGCATATTTCATGTAAAAATGAGGGTCTCAACAAAAAATCCAATGATTGGGTATAAATGACCAATCAATCGTAACAACTGAATTTTTTTTTTTTTTTGATAATTGACAAACCTTAGTATACCAACCTTGTATTGTTAAATGCAACTGTTTGACAAGATAATCATACAAGTTTATGGCCTCAATCTCAACATGAGGTTCTGATAGCGAGCGTGGGCACTATGGAGGAAATAAACCTTTACTGGTTTATTCTAGGAGGACAGAGAAAGAGAATTAGCATAATCGGTTATACGGTTATAATCGAATTGCGAGGCAAGCTAGTTTCTATAGATAGTACAGTGGGGAATGAGGGGGATTTTCATCTTTTTACACAATCATTGTTGCAGTTAGTGCTATCAGCATTTGCTGGGACAGAGCTTGAAAACTCTGTAATTTCTTACTTCAGTATAACAATTTTATTCTCTTCACTCTTTTGGTGCTCCTAACTCATCAAATTGGTGTGGTGAGTGTGGATCAATTCAAAGAGAGAAGCGACCCCAATGACAAATACACGCATGGAAAGCAGGTGGAAACGATGGAGAGGAGCCTTGGGACTTTAGAACAGCAGGTCGGGGGACTGGGTTCGAAAATTGCTGGGAATCATCACCAACTGGAAGAAACTCGCAAGCAGCTGGAGGAACTCAAAAATTTGTTGACTACAGTTCTTAAGGGTAAGGGGCCGTGTGAGGAGGCAGGAAGCCCTTCTATTTCGATGGAGACAGTAACCCCAGCCCACACAGGTGCAGTTCGCTTTCCAACCATTGGAAGTGTGAAATCATAGAATCGCTTCATCACCTTGGAGGATGTCCAGATTTTGGCTAAGAAATTGGAGCTTCCCAACTTTAATGGCAATGAGCCCTTAGCATGGGTTCGACGAGCGGAACAGTATTTTCAGATACAACAAACGCCGGACAATCTGAAGGTGTCCTTAGCTCTTGTTTGCATGGAGGGGCATGCCCTTCACTGGATGACGTGGTTACAAGATCGACGACCATTTTTATGCTGGATGTGAAGAAGGAGGTCTTGACTCGCTTCGGTGATGCTCTCGCTTCCAACCCATGCGAAGCTATTGCAGCTGTCAAGCAAACAGGGACCATGGAAGAGTATATTCGAGACTTTGTCTAAATCATCCCAAATCCCGACATGGCCGGAAGAGGTGTTCATCGGCCAGTTTCTGGATGGGTTGAAGGAAGAGATCAGAGTACATATTCGTTCCCATGAGATTGTCGATCTGTATCGCACCATGACGTTGGCTAGAGAAATCGAATATGAAATTGAAGTTTTGTTGAAGAGGAAGACGCGAGCAACTGAAGGTTTTGGGCTAGGCTATCAGGCTAGACTAAGGGCAGCACCTAGGGATAGTGGACAAGGGCCCTCACACTTCATCACTAAAGGGGGAACAACCCATTCTAACCCCTCAAGGGTTAACCCGCCCACCAATTATAAGGCTGTAGAAAATTTTGGAAGCATAGGTACAGATGGGAAATCGATTCTTCAGAGCTCAGGAGGAAATCGTGGGATGAGGCGTTATATCCAGAAGGAGTTTCAAGATATACGAGCAAAGGGGTTGTGTTTTCGTTGCCACCAACCTTATCATCCTGTACACCAGTGTAAGAATCAACCTCTCCGAACTCTTATTTTGGGAGTTGACGAAGAGGACGGGGATCATCTGGGTACGACCCAGCTGGAGGACGTTGAACAACCACTAACAGCCGACACGGTGACTGATGAGGGGCAATTTACCTGACTCGATTCTTCTAATTTCTTCATGGGAGGAGCGAATTCGGGAAGGACAATGAAGCTGTGGGGAAGAGTTGGAGACGTAGCAATGGTAGTGATGGTGGACAATGGAGCCAGTCACTGTTTCTTATCGAGAAGAATGGCTGAGCAACTGGAGTTAACGATTGAGCCCACTCGAAGAATTGGTGAGAAGCTGGGTGATGGGAATCGCAAGGAGACGGATGGGTTTTGTGATGCGGTACCACTAGAGCTCACAGGCATTACGGTGTATGTGAATTGCTTCTTATTTCCTCTTGGGGGTGTGGATTTAATATTGGGTGTAACGTGGTTGCAGACCTTAGGTGATGTTAAAGTTAATTGGGGAAGAATGCAGATGGAATTTTTAGTAGAAAGGAAGAAACATATGCATTGAGGGGTATCCGTCATTGATGAACTCATCTGTTTCTGTTCATTCTTTGAGCAAAATGCATAATCTGGATTATGGGTTGCTGATTTGGCATTCCGCAGTGTTGGGAAACTTGGAGCAACAAAAGGTTGGGGAGGAGCAGCAGCCGACTGAATTGGAAGAGTTGCTAGCTCGCTTTGAAGGCTTGTTCAAGGAACCATCGGAGTTACCTCCAAGTAGGGCAGTAAATCATCAAATTCCATTGATTCCAGGAGTCTCTGCTGTGAATGTTAGAACTTATAGATATGGGGATAGCCAGAAGGATGAGATAGAACGGCAGGTGGCAGATATGCTTGCTTCGGGAATTATACAACCAAGTTATAGTCCATTCTCTAGCCTGGTGTTATTGGTTAGGAAGAAAGACGGTAGCTGGAGGTTTTGTGTGGATTACCGGGAACTTAATCGGGTTACACTAGCTGATTGTTACCCAATTCCTATTATTCATGAATTTCTTGACGAGCTCCACGGGGCGAGATATTTTTCGAAGGTAGATCTTCGATCGGGGTACCACCAAATCAGGATGCGCGAGGAAGATATACCCAAGACAGCTTTTAGAACACATTCGGGCCACTATGAATTTAGGGTGATGCCCTTCGGCCTAACTAATGCACCTACAACATTTCAAGTAGCCATGAATGATCTCTTCCGACCTTTCCTGCGACGGTATGTATTCGTGTTTTTCGATGATATTCTCATTTTTACCAAGAGTTGGCAGCAACATTTACAGCACTTGGGGAGAGTGTTGGAAAGATTGGAGAAGCATCACTTTGTCGTTAACAAGAAGAAGAGTAGCTTTGGTAGAATCGTGGTTGAATATTTGGGCCATTTGGTGTCAGCTCAAGGAGTTGCCATGGATCCCGCAAAAATAGCAAGTGTTTTGCAATGGCCACAACCTAAATCAATCCGAGCAGTGCGTGCCTTCCTTGGCCTCACCGGATACTACAGGCGATTCATCAAGGAATATGGTCATATTGCTCAACCTTTGACTAATCTATTGAAGCAAGACGCTACCTTAAAGTAGACTTGGCCACAGGAGGCTCAAATCGCATTTGAGAAATTAAAGACAACAGTGACGACAGCCCCGATTCTTGCGCTGCCAAATTTTTCTAAGGAGTTTATTATTGAGTGTGACGCTTCGGGAAGTGGGGTGGGGGCTGTCCTCATGCAAGACAACCGCCCTCTTGCTTATTTCAATAAGATGATAGCTCCACCGAATTTGTCAAAGGCCACATATGAGAAGGAACTAATGGCTCTTGTGTTCGCCATCCGCCACTGGAGACCGTATCTTATTAGAAGGAAATTTAAAGTTCGGACTGATCATAGCAACCTCAAACACCTTCAACAGAAAATTACTACTCCAGCACAACAGCATTGGGTGGCTAAACTGTTGGGGTATGATTTCAGCATTGAATATAAACCAAGAGCGATGAATAGAGCTGTTGATTCACTGTCTCGACGAGAGGAAAAGGTGGAGTGTTCTGCCATCTCAATGCCTAGTTGGATGCAGTGGGAAGATCTTGACAAAGAAACTTAGCATGATGATTTTTATAGGAAGATAAAGGACAAGGTCGTGCAACACCCTTTGGACTATCCTAATTATCGGCTTACTCATGGCCGATTGTTCCATAAAGGGAGAATTGTCCTACCGCCTATCTCATCTTAGATCCCTACGCTGTTTAAGGAGTTCCATGCCACCCCTCAAGGGGGACATTCAGGTGCATACCGTACCTATAGGAGGTTAGCAGAAAATGTGTACTGGTCGGGCATGATGAAGCATGTGCAGAAGTTTGTGGCAGAATATTTGGAGTGTCAGAAAAATAAGCATCGGAGACATCTGGAATTTGAGGAAGGGGAGTCTGTTTTCCTTAAGGTACGATCACACCGACAGAACTCACTTGGTGCCAGAGTTTATAGCAAGTTAGGTCTAAGATATTACGGACCATTTACCATCACCAAGAAGCTCAGCAATGCGGTCTATCGTTTGGCTCTACCAGCAATTTCAAGGATCCACCCAGTCTTCCATATTTCACAATTGAAGAGGGCAGCAGGAACTCATCAAGTCGAAGCGGACCTACCTCCAGATCTTGTGGTTGATGAAGTGCCATTCATTCCTGCTAGCATTCAATCCATCAAAGTTTCAACAGCAGGACAGATTCCTTGTCACCAGCTACTAGTTCAATGGAAAGACAAACATGAGGATGAGGCTACTTGGATGTCTTGCTCAGATTTCCGTGGACAATTCCCTGAATCAAACCTTGTGGACAAGGTTTGTCCATTGGGGGGAGGCAATGATAGCGAGCGAGGGCACTATGGAGGAAATAAACCTTTACTGGTTTATTCTAGAAAGAGGACAGAGAAAGAGAATTAGCATAAACGGTTATACGGTTATAACAGAATTGAGAGGCAGGCTAGTTTCTATAGATAGTACAGTGGGGAATGAGGGGGATTTTCATCTTTTTACACAATCATTGTTGTAGTTAGCACTATCGGCATTTGCTGGGACAGAGCTTGAAAACTCTGTAATTTCTTACTTCAGTGTAACAATTTTATTCTCTTCACTCTTTTGGAGCTCCTAATTCATCAGGTTCCATCTTCAATTCATATTAGGTAGTGTTCACTGGCATTCTATAAGAGAGAATAATTTAGGAGACCTTTTTTTTTCTTCCCAACAGAATAAAATATAAAAATAATTAAAAAATGTACTCACTACCAATAATAGAACCACAGGAACCAGAAATAGGTCATAAATGAAGCTGGACTAAAAACAAATTAACAAACTAGGCTGCTAATACCTTGAAATTCTCCTCCGGATTGGGGAATATCAAGAATGGATTAAGTTCTTCTTCAGATGGCTGCACTGGTTTCCCCTCAACAACTTTTTTATCCTACACAAGTTTCAATGTTTAGCAGTATAGAGAAAAAAGAATTAAAGCCTCTTTTCTTCTGAAGAAAAAAATATGAGAAAAGTATGCAAAATGCATATCTAGACCTATCTTAGTTTTCCTTTCTTTTGAGAAAGCCAATGTACGTGTGTGTCAAGGCTGCAAGTAAATGTCCTCATTCTCACCTCAATTTTTGCAGGTTTTTCCTTTTTCTGTTTAGTGGGTTTCTCATTATCCGCTGCAGTCCTTTCACCAAGTAATTCATATAGTTTTGCATCTATGCATTGCTGACAAACAAGAAAAAGATAAACAAATGCAAGTTGACAAACAAGATATGCAAAGATATTCATGGTGATAATAGATAAAATCAAGAAAAACAGGTTCACCTTAACAATTTTTGGATCAGCCCATGGAAGCTTTTTACGAACATTCGCGAACAAATCACCAACTTGAAAAAAGGAAATCAAAGCATCCAGATAAGAACAAAGTAACAGAACATAAATAAGAAAGCATGGGTGCTAAGGTTAAAACAAACACGCACACACAGTCAACGACCCAAAAGATGTAACATAAAGAAAGAATTGATAAATTTTAATGTTCAGCTGAAAATTTCAATGACAACAGAATGACATTGCAAGAACAGAAAACAAGTAAAATACAGTATTGTGCGTTTCATTGAGTAATTAAGCACCCAAAAAGCAATATAAAAAGAAGATTTGCAGAAAAAGGCGAGGTAGACAGGTATCTTAGTAATTAAACACCTACCATTTGTTCGATACCGCAGCTCCAAGATTGATTCCTTACTCAATTCAAATACTTCATTTACAGTCTTTGCTACATCTTCCAAAGAGACTTCCACCCCTGGTTACAAGCACAGAACCCTTATCAGGATAAATCATCGCAAAATTGTGTATGGTCAGCTAAGTAACTGAATCTCCTAACCTTGGCAAATATATTTAATAACTAAATCTCAGTCCATTATTCAAATTTGAATAAAATGAAAATGATGAAACAGAAGAATTTATAGATAATTCCCATGTTAGAGATGGTGAAAGAGAAATATAACATGACTTTCCTGGATCATCTTGACTTGGTCCATTTAAAAAGCTTACTTACCGATACCACAAGCATCTTCAAATTCATTCAACTGGAGACTCTCTGAGGCAGTTGCACACAAAAATGAAAATGCAGCCTCTAGTTGAGCAGTACTCTTAATCTGCAAAGCTTCACAACTAAGTTAGCACTCAAACCCTGGTAATCTTGTCAAATTCAACTGATTAAGGAATAGAATATATAAGCAACCAATAGTAAGAAAATCTCAGTTGGCAACCACAAAATTTTTTTAAAACAGTAATAGTGCATCTCAGACCTTTGAAGAGACAATATATCCAAGCAAAGTAGGCCTGTGGACCAGAGCAATTGGTGGGTATTTCGTGGCAACCTATGTAACATATTTGAAAGAATCAATGTATCAGACGTTTTTGTGCCATAAAAAAAAAAAGGAAAGAAGGAACAATAACCCCAGAGATCAATAAGATATCAAGCAAAAACAAATATCAAAAGAGACCGTAGACTTCAACCACACAAATAAAAAATAATACGTCATCAAAGTTCATTTTTAGAAGTAGTTTCAGATTGCATGTTAGCAAAATGGCCGCAAGTAATTAAGCTTCACCATCTGGGACGCTTTCAATTACACACAACGCAAAGGTCGTAGATGAAATATCTTACAGTGTAAAGGAGATTTCCAATAGTTCGGTTGCATCCGTCGCTGACACCAGCCTGAAAAATAGATACATAGACCCGCATTGGAATTAGCAATTAATAAAACTAAATCATCTGAGAGACAGGACCAAAGAAAAAGAAAAGAGAACTTTGAGGAGTTTCAGCCGCAAAAAAATTCCTTTCTTTAAAATAATGAAACAAAACCCAGAACAGAAAAGAAAATGACGAATCGTCATACCTCGTGAATGACGGCGGTCAGATTGGTGGTGACCTTATTGTTAGCAATAGTGTTACGAGCAGTTCTCTCGTCGAGACCGATCTTGAGAAACAAGTCTATCGAGGAACCTCCGGCGTCGTCCTCCTTCACAACCATTGTAGGGCGAGAGACGGCGGTGACGGAGGATGTGGTGTGTGGATGTCTTAGAGCGGAGGAAAAACAGCTGGCTTAGAAGAATAGGGCATCAGATAAATAAAAAAAAAACTTGTACCTATGTCGGAGTGTGCGTGCGGTGTGATACTAGGGGTTTATGGGAAAGAAGATTGTTATTCTGCCTAGGGATTTATTAGAGTTCTATGTTTGTTTGAGAAAGAGAAATGTTTGAAATGTCTATTTTGGTGTCCTATTTGTCCCTAGTATCAGTAATCAGTATGACTTCCAACATCCCATGTTGCATTCGTCAAAAAAACTTCCTAATCCATTGTCCGGGAACAAGCAACGAAGAAGGGCGTGGATGGCTAGGGGGTAAAAAAGTAAACACGTATCTTTATGCGGTAATCTAAATCCCAAATTGGTTAACGGTTAAAAGACAAGAATTAAAAAGAAATTATTGCAAATAATTTTTAGTTATATTTACTTTTAATAAATAAAATTTTAACCATAGCATTTATATCAAAATACAAATACTTCTTACCAATGATCAGAATACTGTACCATACTGGCCGAAATCTGGAACCGGTACAGGAACAAAGGTACCGGGAAAAAATTCCGGCCGGTACCAGCTAGTATCATAGATATCGGAAAATTCCGGGTAGTTCTGTAAAATTTAAAAAAAACTAGGGACTAATTTGCAAATAACAAAAAATTAACCCTAAAACTACCCCCCGACCTTCGGCCCACATCTCTTCTCTCTTCTCTGTCGCCCGTCACCCTCCCTCCGTCTGTCGCCCTCCGTCTGTCCCTCCGCCGCCTGAATCTCTCCGGTTGTCTCTCTCACGCCGCGTCGCCGCCTCTCCCTGGTCTGGATCTGGACTCTGGTGGTCTCCTCGAGTCTTCCTCTTCTCGCCTGTCCGTCTGTCATGCTCTAGTGGTCTCGCCACTCGCCTCCGTCGCGTCATCCACGCCGCCTACATACGCTGCCTCCTCCGTCCTCCCTCTGTCGCAACACCGCCGACCCACTGACCCTCCGACAACAACCCAAGTGAAGACCCAATGACCCGAACCCGACGATGTACAAATTTTT
Organism: Erythroxylum oxycarpum; assembly: GCA_025629785.1. Classification (NCBI taxonomy): domain Eukaryota; kingdom Viridiplantae; phylum Streptophyta; class Magnoliopsida; order Malpighiales; family Erythroxylaceae; genus Erythroxylum; species Erythroxylum oxycarpum. Next base: position 10,660,936 of record JAOTAZ010000218.1, on the reverse strand, counting down.
TTTGGTGTATATTGACTGGTAAATGGAATTCTTTTGTGTGTTAAGGATTGGATTTGCCGTATATTAGACTATTAGTGTTGATCGGTTGATGAAAATGTTGATAAAAATGTTGTCGGTAGGTGGAGTTATGGAGGGTTGGGTTTGGATGTTGTTGATTTCGGTTCAACCGAAATTGTGATTTGTGATTTTTGTGATTTGTGAGTTATCAACTTTCAACCGAAATAGGAAGTTTGAAATTGGATTTTGGAATTGGATTTTAGCATTTTGGAATTGGAAATTGAAAGTCAATTGGAAATAAAATTTGGAATTGGAATTGGATTTGGATTTGGATTTTGGAATTGGATTGAAAATTAAATTTGGAATTGGAATTGGAATTGGAATTGAATTTTTGAATTGGATTGGAAATTAAATTTGGAATTGGAATTGAAATTGAATTTTGGAATTTGATTGTAAATTAAATTTGGGATTGGAATTGGATTTTGGCATTTTTCATTTTGGAATTGGAAATTGGAAGTGAATTAGAAATTAAATTTGAAATGGTGATTTATTGATTATTGAATGGTGGAAATTGGCTTGTGATTTATTATTGTATTAATATTGAATTGTTGAATTATTGATCAATGAAATTGAATTTGAGTTTGAGCAATTGAATTTGAGAATTGAGATTGAGTTTGATAATTTGAAATGTTTAATTGTACATGTATTTTATTTAATGATAATTTGGTGCTTATGGTTAACCTTATGTTTTAAATTTAAACTTTAAAGTTAAATTGTT
>JAOTAZ010000218.1:10611388-10625580 GCA_025629785.1 Erythroxylum oxycarpum | reverse complement strand
TAATACACCAATCCTCTACTTTTCCACACCATACACAATCATCATCATGTAAAGGAGGTAGGAGGGTTAAGCTTGCAAGCATGAAAGGGAAGCACTTAAGGTGGAGAAGGAGACAACAATCAAGCTAAAACACTTAAAGAAAATTAATGAAAAGAAAGAAGAAGAGAGAGTTTCGGATGAGGGGAAAAACAACCAAAGAAAACTTCCATTTGTTTTAAATATGGGTGGAAGAGTCGTGAATGTGTAGACCAAAGACAAGCATTAAATTGTTTAGGACACTTGGCATGGTGATAAGTAATAAGAAAAAGACAAATAAGAAAAAGACAAAAACATTTAATAAGATTAAACCCTAATGAAATGAATCTTTGACCCATTCAATCCCAATGGCCCTAATTACAATCCCAAAATCATGTACCCAATATTTTAGTGCCATTGGACAGAAATTTTCACTACCGAAAATCAACCGGTTCGCCACTTGGCGATTTTTTTGGTCCGAAAATTTTCTCCGGAAAATTCCAGAAAAATTTCTAAAACTCCCCTAAAATATAAAACACACAAAAATCACTCCAATTAATTTTTTAAAAAACACAAATACCACATTGTTTACAACAAAATTACATTTAGGCACAAATACCGGGAAATGTCATGCATGCATATATACAGTTATTTTCATGTGCAAAAATTTCATTGTTCACACGTAGACATATGTATGAATTTTTCACAACAATCCTAAACCCTCTTAGCCCTTTGCCAAATTACCATTCTACCCTTCCCATCGGGGGTGGGATGTTACAATAACTGCACAAACTTGTGATACCTATAGTATGATCCTCCACCCATAAATCAATCATAAAATTTGAGAAGACAAATGAACAAGGTTTCATTTCACAAAAAGTATTGGTCCAGTACCATAACCACACTTTGGATGTCCTATCAATTTCTAAATCTGGTATGCCAAGCTTACTACTTTCATATGTGCATGAAAAATTCAACTGTGTTATGAATTAAAATGAAAGATTTGAAAAGAGGACTACGTAATTAATCGCCAAGATGTGTGCATGAATTCAACAAACACTTCAAAATCCTACATACCATCGGCCTTTATATGGGACCATTTTATTCAATAAGAATCACAACTGGCAAAACAAATGTATTTGTCTTGGTTGGTTGTCGAGTTTGTGTAGGTTACTAGTGAATTGTTCTTTGTGTTTTTTTGTGTGCTGACTACGTATGTATCGGAAGGCAGCACTTTGTCCCACAGTCAATATCGTATAAGCAATTCACGTATGTCAATTTGAGTTGTTAATTTTTTGTGTCCTTGAAGAAGGTTATTGGTTACGACACATAGAGGAATAATTGTTGATGGATGCGTGATTTGTGAGTGCAGCAACTTTGTTCCATTGTTGAACAATTTCAGGTCTATTTTTGAAGAGCTTATCAATCCGGGAAGTTGTCTTTCTCTGTTTTATTTATTATTGTTTTTGAGTGAAAATAGTTAGACAAATCCTCTAACGGGGTTAATACAAGTTGATCGTGTTATCAGGTGTGATAATCTTTCACGGGTGGTTAGGTTGTGGGATAGTTACAAAGATTGAGCAGTACTATGTTAGATCAATCTTGTGTAATTTTGTTGAACTACAGTGAAAGCGATTAATCTGGGTGAGGGCCCCGCAGACATAAGCAAAGTGTGCCGAACCGCGTTACCAAATTTCGATGTCTTTATTATTTTGCATTTGTAAGATTTTACTCTACTTGTGCGAAGAATAATTTGGAGAGTCTGCGACTTAATTAACCACTTTGGTTTTTCAGTATTATAATGACAACAATTGCCAGTTGCAAAAAATTGCAACATTGAACGGTCTCATCCTAATGCACAGTAATTGCAGAGGAAGTATTCATTTATTGACTAAATTTCAGGCTCCAAATGCAAATGAATTTCCCCGATAATTACTTGGAATTGTCAAGAATAACAACTCCATTCGTAACAATATTACAGTAGAAATGTTATATCAGAAGAGAATTGCTACTCGTAACCCCGACCAATATGAGTAAGGAAGCCTCCACACCAATGGCCGAGGCTATTCCGCAGCTGCGGCCCGGAGGGGTCCAGTGCTGGCAGTGCCATCCGTATTCAATTTGACCCATCACTCACGGGGTTTAGCCCAGCCCACAACATCCTCTCCCCTTCCAGCACTAAGAATTCTTAATCTTAAAACTCATAGATCGAAGATTATTTCTAGAATTGTTTTACCATGAGCTTCAAGAGCGCCCTTTTAACAGTTACTTATAAGACGACAAAAGAAGTAGAAGAAGAATCTAGAGAAGTTTTAGAACTTGGAGAAAAGCACATATTGTTTTGCTGAGCACAAAAATCTCATGCCCAGAAGCAGAAACTAAAATCAAGTTTTGCATGAAAAGGTGAAACCACATTCAAAACAAATTCATAGAGACCAAGCCAGTTTAAAGAAACCCACCTGGCGATTCAAGTTAGTAGGATCAAGTCTTGTTCCGAATAAATGAAGAACAGAAGATGAAGGAGAGAAGGAGAGAAGGAGAAAGAGAAGATTTCAGAAACCAGAGAGAAAAACAGAGAACTTTAAAGAGAGATACCTTAGCTAATTCATAATCTGCTATGAGAAAGACGGTTTATTTACAGCTGTGCAAAGTCGTCCAAGCAGCTATAAAATTTTTATAACACAGCTGAGAAGACCACCAGGCGTACAAGCAGTGTAGAAAGTCAGAGAGTACATTTCGATCTTGCCAGGCTCACTGGGAGGGGGGACAACTAAGGAACCATCAGAGGTGACGTCTTTTTTTTTTAATCAAGGGAAACGAAAACACTAAAATCTAAATCAAATCTTCAGTTCTGTGTACGCCGGGGTGCATGCCGCGAGGGTGTCGCACCTAAAACGAATCTTGGAGTAAGGCCTTCGCGAATAATCGACGACGGATCTCGTAAGTACTGAAGGCCTGGCCTAGAGGCAGCTTGTAACATCCCACCCCCAATGGGAAAGGTAAAATAGTAATTTTGGACAAAGATAAGAGTGCTTGGGACTAATTAGGAATTTTCATGCATAATGGTATTTGTGAATAGTGAAATTTGTGCACATGAAAATAACTGTACTTGCATTCATGACATTCCCGGTATTTGTGCCTAATGAAATTGTGTTGTGGATAACGTGGTAATTATGTTTGAAAAATTATTTGGAGTGATCCATTGTGTGTTTTCTATTGTATGAAAATTTTAGGAATTTTTCTGGGCTTTTCCGGAGAAAATTTCCGAACCAGAAAAATCGCCAAGTGGCGAACCGGTTGATTTTCGGTATCGAAAATTTCTGTCCAATGGCACTACAATAGTGGGTACATGATTTTGGGATTGAAATTGGAGCCATTAGAATTGAACAGGTCAAATATTCATTCATTAGGGTTTAATTTTTTTAAAAGTTTGTCTTTATTCTTATTTTGTCCTTTTCTTCTAAATATGACATTTGTCCTACACCATTTAATGCAATTGTTTGTTCCTATCCCATTTGAATTCGGCAACTCTAATTAAAAGAGGAAAAATTAAAGCGGACCCAAATTGTTTACCGATTTCCGCACATATGATATGATCATATTCAAAAAAAATTTTATACTGAGTATTTGACTGTATTCGAGTGCTCTAGCATACCACTCTCGTGAGGCACAGACCCAGATATCACCCACGATATCGGGTTCCGGTCCTGCGGGAGTGGGGTGCTACACAGCTGCTAATGAGGCTAGTTGATCAGCGCACTGGTTACCCTTTCGATGGATATGCTGGAAATGGATCTCCCACAGGCAATGGAGCAACCCCCGGATACCTGTCAACAAAAGAGAGATGTCAGTCAGACCGTCGGTGGAAGGGGAGAGGATGTTGATTACCTCCAGCGAGTCCACTTCAACAACCACTTTTCGATAGCCGCTATCCCACGCCAAATTGAGCCCAGAATGGACTCCCCCATAAATCTACCTCCAGTGATGTACCTCGACCAATATGAGTAAGGAAGCTTCCACACCAATGGCCGAGGCTATTCCACAAAACGTCCTCCAACTGTGGCCCTGAAGGGTCCAGTGCTGGCAGTGCCATCCGTATTCAGTTTGACTCATCCCTCACGAGATTTAGCCCAACCCACAACATCCTCTCACCTTCCAACATTAAAAATTCTTAGTCTTAAAATTCATAGATCAAAGATTATTTTTAGAATTGTTTTGTCGTGAGCTCTAAGAGCGCCCTTTTAACAGTTTTATAAGACGACAAAAGAAGTAGAAGAAGAATCTAGAGAAGTTTTAGAACTTGGAGAAAAGCACAGATTGTTTTGCTGAGCACAAAAATCTCATGCCAGAAGCAGAAACTAAAATCAAGTTTTGCATGAAAAGGTGAAACCACATTCAAAACAAATTCGTAGAAACCAAGCCAGTTTATAGAAACCCACCTGGCGATTCAAGTTAGTAGGATCAAGTCTTGTTGCGAATAAATGAAGAACAGGAGACGAAGGAGAGAAGGAAAGAAGGAGAAAGAGAAGATTCCAGAAACCAGAGAGAAAAATAGAGAACCTTAGAGAGAGAGAGAGAGAGATAAATTAGCTAACTCATAATTTGCTATGAGAGAAACGGTTTACGTACAGCTCTGTAAAGAGCCGTACAAGTAGCTGTACAAGTTTTATAACATAGTTGAGAAGACCACCATGCAGACAAATAGTGTAGAAAGCCAGAGAGTACATTTCGATCTTTCCAGGCTAGTTGGGAGGGGGGACAATTAAGGAAGCATCAAAGGCGACGTCTTTTTTTTTTAAAACAAGGGAAACGAAAACACTAAAATCTAAATCAAATGTTCAGTTCTGTGTACACCGGAGCGCATGTCGCAAGGGTGTCGCACCCCAGACGAATCTTTGAGTAAGGCTTCGCGAATAATTGATCGCGGATCCTGTAAGTACTGAAGGCCTGGTCTGGAGGCAGCTGCTAATAAGGCTAGTTGATCAGCACACTGGAAATGGATCTTTGAGTTCTTTACAATCATTACTCAGACACATTCAATGTGTGTGCAACAATTTTTGCATCACTTAATGGATGACCAACCAAAGCCAAGTGATCGATCATAGACTTAAGTGGTTGCATATAATTTGAAATGGAGACACCTTCTTAAAAGGTTTGTATTAAGGCTGACAATAGGGTGATCATTCTAGTGTTGGAGCGATTTGTAATGTGAACTCATGTTTCTATCATGCTTCAAATGATGTCTTTGAGAATGAGATAAGTGAAACAATGTTTCTAGCTAAGGATGCTTGAATGTCTTGGAGTATAAGACGATCTTGGCACAACTTTTTTTTTAATTAGTTGCTGAAGTTGTATCTCCTTCCTTTGAATCAGTTTCAAGAGTACAAGGAAGAGAGCCATCTATGTAGCCGATTAAATCATAACCAAATAGAAGATTGGAGAATTGAGGCCTCCATGAAGCATAGTTGTCACCACGAGATAGATTGAATGGAATTTGAATGGCTGTGTTGATGGAGACTAGTGGAATGTTATGAGAATGATTGTTATTGGTGGAGGAGATCACGATTGGAGAATCAGGTGTGGAGGATTTTGATGTCACGAGGAATAAAAAGAGAAGAGAGGGGGACCGATCATGACACAAAGACATCGGTCATGACACGGAGGATTGCCGAGCCTTGAAATACGAAATTGCCTTATTCAAAGGGGAAGGCTGGGCAGATTTTTGAAGCACGAGAGAAGTACCGATCGGGATAATGAGGGTAGGACCGATCGATCTGACGGTTGGAGGAGGCCCTGGAGACAGATCGACAGAAATGGTGGGGGAAGGCAGAACAGAAATACTGACGATCGACGTGACATAAGAGCACCATCCAGAGCAAGGGATGATAGAACTGCCGAGCAGCAAGATGACCGACAGGTTCGGGTCATCAATATGATCTTTGGGGGGAACGCGGCAGGAGGGTCGACCACCAAAGGTCGGAAGAGGTATGCCCAACAAGATTTATCGGTAAAGAAGACGAAACAAAATACTGAGGCAATCTCATTCGACGAATCTGATCTGGAGGGAATTAGCTGCCCGCATGATGACGCACTAGTAGTTACTTTGAATATGGATGGCAATGAGGTGAAGCGCGTGGTGATCGATACGGGCAGCTCAGTCGACCTACTTTACTATGATGCGTGTAAGCAGATGGAAATACCAGAGGAGCGACTACTGCCAATAGAGGGACCCATCAAAGGAGTAACTGGAGCCTCAGCCTACCCGTTCGCTCGAGTCTTCCTAAAGGTGAAATTCGGATAAAAGCCGCGTCAGGAAGAGAGGGAGGTTGAGTTTTTGGTGGTGAAGTTCGGGGGAGCTTATAATGCGATCATCGGGAGAGCCACTCAGAACGCCCTTAAAGCAGTTGTCTCAACCTACTACCAGGTAATGAAGTTCCCAACTCCCCATGGCATCGGCAAAGTCAGGGGACAGCAGAGAATCGTCAGAGAATCTACTTGGCAGAGACAAGGGCGCTTGATGGAGCGATTGTCTTGACGAGCTCCCTCGATGTGAGAGCCGATGAGGAAAATGAAAGAATGAATCCTGTCGAAGAGCACAACAAGTCGTGCTGGATCAGGAAGACCAATCCAAATTCACAAACTTGGGATCTGAGCTTGAAAGTGGTCTGGTCAAGGAAATTACTAATTGCTTGATAGAAAACCAATCGGTCTTCGCCTGGGTACCGAGCGATATACCCGGGATCTCTCAGTCGGTAGCTTCGCATGCTCTCGGTATCCGAACTGGGTGCAAACTAGTCAGATAAAAGAAGCATTGGCAAAGCAAGGAGAGACAAGAGGTCAAAGAGATAGAGATAAGAAAACTGCTAGATGCTGGATTCATTCAGGAAGTTAAATACCCTGAGTGGCTGGCCAACGTGGTACTCGTGAAAAAGAAAAACAACAAGTGGAGGATGTACATCGATTTCACCGACTTGAACAAAGCATGCCCAAAGGATTGTTTTCCCTGCCTAAAATCGATCAGCTAGTAGACTCTACATCAGGGCATGAGCTCCTCAGCTTCTTGGATGCCTTCTCCGGGTATCATCAGATAAAAATGAGCCTCGAAGATGAAGAAAAGACGGCTTTCATAACCGATCAGGGCACGTACTGCTACCAGGTGATGCCGTTCGGCTTGAAGAACGCAGGGGCCACTTACCAACGGCTCGTAATGGAAGTCTTTAAGAAACAGATAGACAAGACAGTTGAGGCCTATGTGGATGACATGGTAGTAAAGAGCAAGACAGCCGCCGAGCATGTAGACAACCTCAAATATGTCTTTCAAACTCTCAATAAATTCCAATTGAAGCTGAACCCGGAAAAATGTGTCTTTGGTGTGGCTTTCGGAAAATTCTTGGGATTAATGATTACTCAGCGGGGGATCGAAGCGAACCCAGAGAAGATTGAAGTACTCATTCAGATGCCTTCGCCGCGGTGTTTGAAAGATGTTCAGGTATTAACTGGACGAATAGTTTCTCTCAGCAGATTCGTTTCTAGGATGGGGGACAAATGCCTCCCGTTTTTTAAGGTTTTGAGGAAAACAGATGTGACCCGGTTTCAATGGCCGAACGAGTGCGAGCGAGTATTTCAACGTTTAAAGCAATACCTGACTAGCCCACCCGTCTTGCAAAGCCTTGTTGAGGGGGAGAATTTGATAGTTTATCTGGAGGAGACGGAGGGGGCGATCAGTGCTGTTCTTGTTCGGACGGATGGTAAGGAGCAATTCCCGATCTACTATGTCAGTAAGGTGTTGAGCGGGTCAGAAACGCGATACGCACCTATTGAAAAGCTGGTCTTATCGCTGGTAACGGCAGCGCGAAAACTCAGGCTCTACTTTTAGAGCCACATCATCGAAGTATGGACCGATCAACCTTTCAGGCAGTGCCTTCAAAAGTCCGAAACTTCCGGGCGACTGGTAAAGTGGGCGGTAGAGCTAGGTAAATTCGACATACACTACAAACCACGAACGACGATCAAGGCCCAGGTATTGACGGATTTCGTGGCATAAATGAGCCAGCCTAACTCACATGGTGAACAACGCCCCGCATGGAGCCTATTTGTGGACGGATCGTCCAATGTCGAAGGGTGTAGAGCAGGAGTGGTTTTGATCAGCCCGCACCAAAAAAAAAAGGTGGAGTATGCTATTCGGTTAGAATTTAAAGCTTTCAACAACGAGGCAAAGTACGAAGCGTTGATAGTCGGCCTTCAGCTGACGAGAGAAATGGGGGTGAAGCACGTGAAAGTGTATAGTGATAGCCAAATAGTAATTGGCCAAGTTATTGAACAGTATGAGGCCAAATGGCACAGCATGATCAAGTATTTGGAGTTGGTGAAGCAGGAGTTGAACCATTTTGAGGGATGCTCGATTAGCAGAATAGAAAGAATACAAAATGCTCGAGCAGACGCGCTCTCTAAAATGGCTTCCGATCGAGATGCAAAAAATAACATCCTAGTCGAGCGACTAGATCGACCTAGCATTCAGAGAGCCAATAAAGTCTGCGAAATAGACGTCGAACGGTTGGGCTGGATGGAACCGATCAGACAGCATCTCCTTCAGGGAGTACAACCTGAAGACGCCTTGGAGGCCAAGAAACTTAGGGTCAAAGTGGTCGAGTTTGTGCTCGCCAATAGCATCTTGTACAAGCGATCTTACGATTGGCCGCTACTACGCTGTTTGAGCGAAGAGGAAGCAGAGCGGGCGATGGCAGAAGTCCACGAAGGAATGTGCGGAAACCATCTCGGAGGCCAAATGTTGGCTCATAGGTTAATCAGACAGGGTATTACTGGCCAACAATGAAGAAAGACTGTCAAGAGAAAGTTAGCCGATGCGAAGCCTGCCAGAGGAACAGTAACCTGTCTCACCAGCCGACCGAGTGATTAAAAATTGTAAGTCATCCTATCCCCTTCGCTCAATGGGGAATGGATATACTAGGCCCTTTTCCTCTCGGCCTGGGACAGAAGAAGTTTTTAATCGTAGCGGTCGAATACTTCACTAAATGGGTAGAAGCAGAAGCGGTCACCACAATCACCGAACAGAAGATGGAAAATTTCGTAAAGAGGAATATACTAAGCCGTTTCAGGATGCCCATGGTGCTGATTACAGACAATGGTCGACAATTTGATAACGGCAGATTCAGAGAGTTCTGCGATCGATTAAGGATAAAATTACAATTGACTTCTGTTGCTCACCCTCAAAGCAATGGGCTCGCAAAGAACACTAATAAGAAGATAATGAATGCCCTCAAGAAGCGTTTGGACTGACGCAAGTCTTGGGTGGACGAGTTGGACGAAGTGTTGTGGGCATACAAAACCACCCCAAACGGGGCCACAGGAGAAAAACCCTTTCAAAATGATTTTCGGGGCAGAAGCCTTAGTCCCAGTGGAAGTAGTACTGCACAATCAAAGAGTATCGGGTTACGAAGAAGAGCGAAACAATGAAGCCCGTAGAGCAGAACTTGTGCTCCTAAGTGAAGACAGGGATAGAGCAGCCGCTCGGTCAGAGGCTATCAGACAAAAGGCAACAAGGTTTTACAACCAGAGAGTCATGCCGAGTGACATAAAGATCGGTGGTTATGTCCTAAGAAAGGCCAAGGCGGCCGGGAAGCACCCCGGAAAGCTAGGACAGACATGGGAAGGACCCTATCAAGTGGTTAAGTAGGTCGGACATGGCTCCTACATCCTGCGCAGCGTTGATGGCAAGACTCTACCGAGGCCTTGGAACTCCCAACATTTGAAAGCGTTTTATCAATAGATAAGCTTTGCTTTATTTATTTCTTTATTTTGTACCTTATTGAGGCTTATGCATTTGTAGTGGGTACCTTTTTCCTGACCCTGCCAGTCAGGTTTTTTAACGGCCCACGCCCCTATCGTCATAAATAAAGGGTTTTTTAAATTTCTTGGCAACAAAAGCTCGCCAAAATGCGTTAGAACAACATGACAGACTGATTGCCATCAAACACGCTCGGCCAAGATCCAAACGAGATATTGGAACTAGGCGACACTGAGAACAGAATCTCGGGTCGCTCGGCCTTGACAACGCTCGGCCAGGTTCCAAACGAGATCTTGGAACCAGGCGATGCTGAGAACAGAATCTCGGGTCGCTCGGCCTCGACAACGCTCGGCCAGGTTCCAAACGAGATCTTGGAACCAGGCGACGCCGAGAACAGAATCTCAGGTTGCTCAGCCTCGATAACACTCAGCCAGGTTTCAAACGAGATCTTGGAACCAGGCGATGCCGAGAACAAAATCTCGGATCGCCGGCCTCGATACATCGGTCGGTATCATTGTCGTTCGAGTAATGGATACACCTGGTGTTTGAAAAAAAGATATCACTTGCACAAAACTAGCGAGAGTCCTGATCTTCATCTAGTAAAAATAAAAAAGCGAGCGAAGGATAAAAATAACAAATTTTAATTTCCAAAAAGTTGGCCCTGGCCACAAGCCCAACCGAGTAAGCTTCAAAAGAGTGAAAAACAAGAATCATCCCCTCGTAGGAGGGAAAAAGCTAGCAGCCAGCTCGGAAGAAGTAGCTTCGGAGGTCGGCAACGTAGCATCGAAGGCTAGCATCACAACTGGGGCAGGGTCAGGAGGAAAAGCAACTGGATCGGCTAGAAGAGAGGCTGGATGAGCGGCCGAGGTAGGACGAGAATCCGCGGGAAGAACCGGAGTGACACCCTCGAGAGGCTGCTCCTCCTCCTCATCCGAGCTAAGATCTAGCTCCTCATCTGGAATGACTCGAGGTTCTCCCTCGACTATCTCCATCATTTCTCTCAAAGAGAGGCCGAGACCAGGGGGAATCATCTGCTCGGCGTAGTCCTCAAAGGAAGGAGGATCTGACCCGTCAAGAACGTGAACGCTATGGCAGCTCTTCAGGATGGAGAGAGCCAAGTCGCAAGCGTATTCATGGCATTCCTCTTCTAAATGCCGCTCTCTCCATCGCTTGATTGCAGCGATTCTCTCCCTTTTGATGGAGCTTTGCAGCTCCTTCACCCTGTTCTTAGCCCTCGCTCTGGCATTCACCGCCTCGTAGCAGTCCTGAAGGAACTTGGATCGGAGCTCGTCTGCCATCTTTGCCTTAGAATTGGCAGCGAGCATCTCTCCCTTCAAACCCTCTTTGGCGAGTTGCAACGTACGGCAGTTCTCCCCCAGCTCGTCCCTGGTCGTGGTCACCCGGCTCTTCCCCTCCTCCGCCGAAGAGAGTTGAGCCTTCAGAAAGTCCCTCTCCTCCTCCCAATATTTCTTCTCCTCTTCCAAAGAGGAAAGTTGAGCTCGCACAACGTCTCTCTTTTCCTTCGCCTCTGAAAGCTCAGCTTTTGAAGCGTCGCACTGCTCAACAAGTTGCACGACGTGACGGTGTGTCGCAAAAGCGAATGCCAGATCTCTTGCACAATTACGGACGAGACGAGTCGACAGCTTCTGGTTATCCAACGAGTCGATGAGTCCCTCATCCGCGGGAGGAATGACATTCTCAGCAATATGAAGCGCCACTTCGACGCTCCCAAGCGACGCGGTCTTATCCAGACTAATCGCTGACTCCCACTTATCGACGCTCATCGCTCGCTCTTTCCTCTTGCCCTTTTCCGACCGGGCTACGCGCTCTTCTCCTTTCTCCATGTCCTTTCCTTTCTCCCTAGTGGCGTCTACCGAGCAAGGCGATCGGTCGAGAAACCGAGCGGTTTTCTTCCTTTTAAGAAGCGATTCCGCCTCCTCATCCTCTCCCTCTACGTCCACCGACTGGGTCAGCACCGTCGGTCATATGGGGGCTGTCGCCCGGACGAGCGCTGTGGGCGGCTTGGGAATAACCGGCTGAGCGACCTCCAAGCTAGACTCCCCCTCCTTGCTTGGCTTTTTGGTCTTTTTGGGCGGCCTAGCAGCCCGGCATTGGCTCTTGGATGCGCTAGAGGACCCGAAAAAGGCATTGACTATCACCATGGCTGCACGGACATGGAAACAGGTTAGAAAATGAAACCAATACCTACAAACAAGTCAAATAATGAAATTACGAAGGGTCGACCAGAAGGGGCAGTCTCTTCTTCTAGCCCGCTAATCCGGGGCAGAGGGTAAACCAAGAACAAATCGGCTGAGGACCCCCCGTGATACCCCATAACGAGTCGACCAAAGTCATACCGACCGAGCGCCTTTATTCGATCGACCGCCTCCTTCTCCTCCCTACTAAGGAACACGTTCGAAAGGTCGTTCCACTGCTCGACCAATGGATATCTCCACGGCCTGGATTCGAAAGAAGACCCCGGAGGCCTCACGAGGAAGTACTTCGTCCTCCAGGATGGGACTTTCGAGGCCGTTCCAGCAGGGCAGTAGCGTGCATCTCTGTATTGGAGAGAAGGGATCCCGGCCCCCGGTACTTGAGCCCTGGTTCATTCTCAAGAAGTGACGCAGGATGCTGACCGATAGGAGGCACCCGAACTGATGGCATAGTAAGGCCAGACCGTTCATAAATCTCCAGTCGTTCAGAGAAATTTGGCTCGGCCTCAATTGGTAAGCGCGACACACTTCGTCAATAACCGGGACATACGGGAGCTTCATACTACCGACTGTGAAAAAGCTGTCCGAAACAGCAAAATATCCTCCTGGACTGCTATGAATTCTTTCATTCGCGGAGGCCAGTCTGAGCCCCCACGCCGCGGGGATGTTATGCTGGATGATCGATCGATTTAACTCCCTCGCGGTCATCGTAGATGGGTCATTCGGCGGATTCTCGACAACCAGCCCGTCCTTCCGGGCGCTCACCCCAACTTCCTCAGCTCCTTCTGCTTCAAGCGCCTCATTCCCACTAGCCTCTGGCGCCTCCACCATTTCTGCCGCTATCCCTGGTGACCCAACCTCTAAGGCCTTTTCGGCGGTTTCCTTCCTAGGGCTAACCTCCCCTCTAGAGCTAGTCAACGATATGATTATAAAAAGGAAAATTTAGGGGATAAGGGGGGAAAAAGGATGTACCTAGTTAGTGGTGGAGGTTTGTAGTTGGGAAGACGGTGATGAAAGGTATATTCTGGTGACTGCAAAGAGTAGCAGAGATGAAAACCCAGAGAATAGAAGTTGGGAAACAAATACGCAGAGCGAAAGAAGAACGAAGATGACCGGGTTCCAAATTTATAGCATCAACTGAACGGGAGTACTAATCGACGATAGACGCGTGATGAAATCTGAGCCGAGGTTAAACACGTGGCAAAATCTGAGCGGTGGTAAATTAGGTTTGTCAAAAACCAAAAGCGGCGTGACAGTCGAAAGGACACGCATGACAGAGTGTGACAGCGCATGACAACTGCGCGGCAGTTAAACGGACGCATCGTTTCAAATTTTGAACGGCACCCAACAGATATGTATCGCCAAGTAATAATTAGACCTAATATCGCGACTAGATCGCCCTAGCATGGCGCGAGCCGAGCGATCGTCCGGCCCTATCGCGAGTCAACCGACCGATCTTATGTCTTAGTAGCCCGACCAATCGACCTTATAGCAAGTAGACACGTTGACGAGCCGCACAGTCTTCATGTACTCCTTCAACCCTTCTCTTTGATCAGAGTCGAGGAGTAGGGGGCTTATGGTTGGGTCGGCCAAACGAGGCTCAACTTTAAGCCCAGACATCGACCGCCCAGTAGTAGGAGATCGTCTCCTATGCAAACATGAAGACCTACGTAAAGACTTAAACCTAGCAATTATTCCCTATATAAGGTACTATTCAGCCATAATACAGGTACGATATTACAACCCTAGTTTTCTCTATTCTTGGCGACCACAACCCTTACCAAACGACTGACTTAAGCATCGGAGGGGTCTGCCGGCAATCACCCCGGTGTGCCTTTTATTGTTTTGCAGGTATTTCAAAGGTTATATTCACAGACCTTATGGATCCGAACAGCGACGCCCAGCCTCAACAGAATTTGGCTGAATCAAATTATATTATTAATGATAAAAGACAACTTCTTTTTATGTAATTTCATCAATTCTATTAAAATGTTTTTTATTTCAAAAAATCTGTGAGTAGCCTTTATATTTTGTGAAAGGTTAAATTTTATCTTTTTGTTAACTTGTGTCATTAACTCTAGGTGACCTGAGAATTTCTAGATAAGTACTTCTTCATATTAGCAGTCACAAGTAAGGGGTGATTAGAAGTTAATCATGTA
>JAOTAZ010000218.1:10570457-10593375 GCA_025629785.1 Erythroxylum oxycarpum | reverse complement strand
TTATTAATAAAAAAATAGATCAATTTTTCAAGAAAAGCGTGTTTTCTATTTTTTCAATTTTCTAGGAAACTAGAAAACTACTTTTAATAGGTTTCCAAATTTTTGTTTCTAATTTTTAGGAATCTTTTGACAAGTTCTCTAACCACCTCCAATAGCTCAAAGCCATGCCTTCAACCATCTGCCAACCGCCAGCTCACCACTATGCCTTCTACCTCCTCATCAGCCACAGCAACCGCCGCCGGCTGCTTTTCCGCCGGCACTACAGTACCTACCGCTGCCTCCGGTGGTCGAAATCCAACCCAACACACATCATCGTCTTCGTCATCCCCCGATCTACCCACCCCCGCCACCGGTTTGGTCCAACAACCCGCCAAATCTCCTAGATCTATGTTTGAAACTTCGGCCCTCCCCTCTACCACTTCGGCTCTTCCCCATCTCCTACCATCATCCATGCACTCCCCCCTTCTCCAACAACCCGACCAGTCACCCTGCTTACCTGCCTTACCATCGTCGGCGTTCGGAGATGTCAATGGCCTCACCGGCGCGACGCCACCTGCTGCGGACCAGTGCCGCGTTTTTGGTCCTCCACCGCAGGCCCTTGGACGCGCCCTACCGCTGGCCCCTATTGCGTCGTCTTTCCAGCCTGCGTCAGCAGCCAGCATGGAGCAGCCCGTCCAACCACCTCCGGCGACCATCAACCCCAACCCTGTCATAGGAAGTGGGGGTGGCGATGGAGGATCTGGCCCCACACGTGTTGTGCCGATTGCGGGAGGGAACCGCGCCCGTGGAAATTCGACTTCGGCGTCTAGATCTATGGCATACAAACACGATACCTCTCCTAAATTGCTTCTGCCTGTTCTTTTGACTCTTTCCATTTCAGTAAACATGTTTTGTAATTTTCAATTTTAAAAAATGATTTTTTCAATATTAATTAGTAAACACGTTTTCGTCAATTTTTTACTGAAAATAAAAATTAAAAATATATGCAAAAAATCAAGATAGAAAATAAAAAATTATTTTCTAAAAGTAAACGCCTATTTCCAGAAGCAATTCTTTGCTCACTGACCCTTGTAAGCAGTACAATTTTTCATGCTCCAACACTAGCTTACATTTATTTGACACACAACGTAACTCGTACTTCAACTAAAGCTCTTATGAATAAAAAAACAACATAACTTATAATTAAAATTCTAAATTAGCTTGGGGTCTTGGACTCGTAATTCTATAGATCCTTTAGATTCGTAATCCTAATGATTCCAAAAAAGATTGGGTGACCCACTTATTGGTTCATTAGTAGATTCATTATTAGGGTTCTAAATGCTTTGGTGAGGTATTCTAAATTTAACATGAACACGTCTTGTTTAATAAAGAGTGAAGCAGACCTATAAAAATAATATATTAGAAATAGTTAGATTTATAAATTATTATTGAGATGCAACTTTTATTTAAGTATTCTAGTCGGTGGGGCCACTCTAGGACGAATTTTCAACGTTCGAAAACCTGTTGACGAGTTCGTGTGTGAAGTATGCTGTAACTGGAAGATAATATGGATTGTGACAGATACCACTAAGGTATGCGATTATGAGGTCACGCATGCAGGGGCATTCTAGAAAGAAATCACAGGGGCATAGCTCCTCTAGTCCTCTTAGGTGTTCCAGTCAACAGGGCCACTCTGGGACGAATTTTCAAGGTGCTTCTAGAACCTGTTGATGAGTTAAGTCATGTGGATACTCGCACATCCCCTGCCTTTATACAGTTATATATATATATAGAGAGGCTTAATAGATGCAACTTTTATTTAAGATATAATTACAAATATCTTATTTTATGCAATAGAGAACTTTGAATGGATTTTGTAACGAATGATTTAAGAATATAAAAATGTAAACAGAGTTGTTAAGTGCTATTTAATTTATAATTTATTTTTAATATTTTGCCTAATATTTATTTTTTGTTTATTGAATAGTGTGTCTGTGAAGAAGAGGTTGCACCTCAGAATTTGAAAGGAGACATGGATTGTGTACTGCCGGCGAAGGGATGGAGTTGCTGTTTGGATATATTCATGCATTGCACTCGACTATAACAAAGAGTAAAGAACTAGACAATGGCATACCCAGACAGCGAAAAAGTCCACTTGAAATAAAATTGCAACAAGCCAACAAGTATTTTAAAGCCTGGAAAAAACAAGAAAGGTAAACCAGTTTTCTATTTAGACGTTTTAATGTAAAAACTAACAGGCTGTTTGGTACACTTAGAATTGAATTCCTGTATGAATTGAATTGAATTCCATTAATGAAGGTTGAATTGAATTGAATTTACACTGTTTGGAACAAATTCATTAATATTAGAATTGAATTCAATTACACTATTTGGAACAAATATAATAATATTATAATTGAATTCAATTATTTCATATGACACATTTATCCCTAACTAAAAAATAATGTTATCAACTAATAAACATTCACACTTACATAGAACAGCTTATAACATCAATTTCATTATAAGTAATATGTTCAACAAAATTTATTATTAAAATAAAAAGACAATTGATTGCAAATGAGATCAGTTAGACCGAGTTATGAAGATAATAGAAAACTATTATAATTTAGAAATTTCACTCCAAATTACATATAATATCATAACAAGTTTTAACATGTCTTCCTGTAATAAGGATACATACGATCGTTACATCAGAAATAAAAAACATTCATACTTGCATACAACAAGTTACATCATCCATAAAGTTCCACACTTAAATAGAGCAAGCTATAAAAACCTAACATCAACCCATCTGCGTAGACAACCAATCTAAACGTAGTTTAATTGGACATGCAAAAAACACACCAATAAAGTTAGGATGTTGTACAAGGGTTGTTGGAATGTTGTTGGAATGTTTCCTTATTTCATGTTATTTCCTAATTTGTGTGCTTGGCAATGGGTCACCAGAATATTGTAAAAAACATTGCCAGAACTCACCAACAATGACAGTGCTTGAATGAACGGATTTAATGGCCTCATTCATTCCTTTATTGCACACTTACATTCCTATGAATCATCAATGTTCATCACACCTAAAGCAAACAACTGGAAGAAACTTTTGTTGGTGTTTGACGCTACACAATTATTTGAACCAAGGAACCCCAAAGTTATGTGAATTGTAGCAAAAGCTAGGAGCTGCAACATTACAAGCTCAATACCCAAACAAAACCCATAAACACTTCAAACCTATCAAACCATTTCAAGGTCCAACAATAAACATCAAACATCGTTACATCAAAATTCCAAGTGTGCAGTTTCACCAAACAGAGCTTGTTCAGAAAATCCAATACATCTGCATCTACGAAACAAGTATGCAAAACAAGAAATTACCAAAAAAAACGTGGGAAGACAGAAGAATAATACCTCCAATAGATAAGAACACAAACATAATAGAGAGAGGAAAAAGATGCAGAGATGCGTTGTTGTTGCTTGGACGTTCCTGGTGTTGCGTTAACTGATGATGCATGGGAGAAGAGTAGCATTGGTGGTGGGTTGGTTGCCGATTGGATAAGAGTGCTTTGTCTGGTGTAGGGCTTGGAATGGTGGGTAAAGATGGGAGCAGTTGTGAGAATTCAATAAGTAGCATCCACTTCTGCAAGACCCGAACCCGACATCGACGATGATAACCGAGTCCGTGCCCGCGAAGGTAGCATGTTAAATCAGTCAATCATTCACAAATCGGTATAAATTGTTTTTTTTAACACTAACATAAACAGAAATCTATTTTTTTAATTTGGGCCAAATAAAGTTAGAAGTCGATAGCATATTGTTTTACAATTCACAGTTCCATGATTAATTAGGGCCCAATTGCAGTCATAACCCTTTAGAACACAAACCATTCCATTTTGGGGCCGTTTGGGCCCATTTCATAAACAAACGTTTGCAAATATTTCCAATTGGCAAAAATTGATCCAATATAAAAATCTGCATGTCATTAATCCTAGTTACAAAGATTCCCATACTGCATTATCCATTACAAATTGAGACATTAAAAAATATACACTGTACAAAGATCGCGGAATACTCTTTATACAAAATAAGAAAATCCTAATGCAGACACGAACTGATCCCAACCTCTAACTTTCTCTTGTGAGCAGTAAGTCTACTCACGTTGCATAACGGGGTATTCTTCTGAATCCTGAAAAACATATGCAAATTTTGGGTGAGTGCTGCATGAATTGGGTGAACCATCGATGATGGTTTCTCGCTGAGTTCGCAAAACTCATCAAAATTGCAATGATGTCTTTTTAGGACCGATAGACGACTTTAGCTTCTGAGTGGCTCCACTACCGTGTAGAGTGTGTTTGAAGTGAAGTTATGGCGTAAAGGTCGGTCAGCTGGGCTTTTTGGATGACATAGTTAGATTTTTTATAATTTCCTCATCCATGTAGTACTTTTGTACTAGATTTTGTAGATGTACATTGTATTAAAGATTGAAAGACACATTGTAAACTTTTAAGTTTGAGAAATGGAATGAGGAAAAGTAAGTTTCAAAATATTGCGAAATTTCTATTGATGCTTTCTAAGCAAATAAAGATATGATGCCATATGAAGTGACAGTAGTGATCAATCGTAGCTCGCCTTTATCTTAGGATATGTACCGAAATGACCTCCGGGCGTCCCGGTGCATACTCTGCGGTAAGGGGGCGCTACATTTAGGTGGTATCAGAGCATGGTTGGCATCTGTTGGGATATATAGGAATATTAGGCATGAAATTTGTTGAGAAATGCGGAAAATTATGGAAGTTATTGTTTGTTATAGGTCATCCGCTCTAGGTGATCAAGTTGATCAACCAACTGACTTTGGATCGGTAGGAGCCAATAGGGAGTCCTCGGTGCCTCGATCAAAGGAGATGCCACATAGAGTTCCCGAGAGAAGGGAAAGGAGGTATGATAGGCTGCGAAAGCAGGGAGTTGTGGACTTCTATAGCAGCACAGACCCTGCTGAGGCCGAGGGATGGTTAGAGAGGACCGAAAGGGTCTTTGATCAGATGGACTGCGCGCCTGACGAAAGGTTCGATTATGCAGTGTCTTTGTTGCAGGGCCCAGCATATCAATAGTGGAAGATTGTCCCAGGCAGTACCACCAGGCCTTGCCAGCTAAAGCGGGAAGACTTTTTGAGGGCCTTCAGAGATAATTACATGCCCAAGATTTATCTGGACATGAAGATGCAGGAGTTCTTAGAATTGAAGCAACGTAGGCTGTCAGTGGCTAATTATGAAGTGCGATTTAATGAATTGATGGGTTATGCCACTGCTCTAATCCCTACAGAAGCAGCTAAGTGTAGGCGGTTTTAGAATGGACTGAATATGGAAATCAGAACTAGGTTGGCGAGGTCTGATATGGGAACATTTATTGAGTTGAGAGCTGCTGCTATGAGAATTGAACAATTGATGAGAGAGAAGCAAGTTGAGATTGGGCAAGGGTCCAGAGGAAAGAGGCCTAGCGAGAGTCGGGGCAGTTTTGGTAGGGGCTTTAGTAAATGCCATAACAGATCTTTTAGAGCCTCATGTGGATCCAGACAGTCAGGATTTGAGCAGAGGGGCAGGTTTACACAGACTGGCAGTGGAAGGGGTACAAGACAGAATCAGCCTCCAGTTTGTGAGTATTGTGAGAAGAGACATAGTGGCGAGTGCTGGAGATTGATTGGAGCTTGCCTCAAATGCGGCTCCATAGACCACCAGATCAGGGACTGCCCAACTACTTTGGGAGCTCAGTCTGCAGTCAGTGGGCGAACAGGAAGTAATACTACAGTACAACAGAGTAAAGGAGGTGGATCTGGACAGAGAGGCCGAGGTAGAGGTAGAGGGAGATCATGAATTGCTACCCATGGATTGGCTAACTGCCCATAGGGCCATCATGAATTGCTACACCAAGAAGGCAATGCTGGAATCTCCTGGTTAGCTAAGGTGTAGCATCCCACTTCCGCAAAACTCAAACCCGACATAAATTGGTGATATCCGGGTCCGTGTTTGCGAAGGTAGCAAGCTAGCGCACTCATTCACTTACAAGTTGGTATAAATTTTTTTTAAAACACTCTCATATTAGAGGTCCGTTGTCAATGTGGGTCAAAATACGATTAACAGTCATGATAGAAAACTTGTTTTCAATGCATTCCAATAAATTCAATTTCAATAATCAATTAGGGCCCATTCAGTTTTCACACATGTATATGTGTAATGTATGTTGAATGCTCAATGACAATCTTGGGTATATGCTTTACAGTCTCACCTTATGTCCATTATCAAATCATGATTCAAAATTATCTAATTGAACGAATCTTACACTTCATTCCATAAGATCACTCAAAAGTATCCATTCAAACTTTATCCATAAGCTTACGTCTCATGAACACTTGCTCACTTTATATCATAACTCAATTTCCCGTCATTTATTTTCTAACCTCCATATGATCTCATAAGATCCAATTCTCTTTCATAATTATTCCTAATTAGTCATTTAACACTTATTACTCAACTTCCTTGAATAGCATTACAAACATAGAAACATTTTCATCTCCATTCCACTTATGCATTTGACACTTTGATTTCATCCATTCATTCTCTAAGTTTTAACCTTCAATTTCACTTCAAACCTTTCATATATTAGCCCCATAAGCCAAGAATCATTCTAGGTTCACTTAAAAACCCATTTGAGGCTTAATGAGTATCATTTGACCTGTGAATGTCCATTAAACGGACCTTTACGGGTTACTTACACCATTTTGCAAATTTGACCCTCTAAACGTCAAAATTACGAAATTTTGCCTAAACTATAAGTTGTAGATCTCGAAGTCCTCTATCAAAACCATATATAGATCATCTCATTCCGAGTTCTACACAAAGAGTTATGCCCCTTGCACTAAAGTATGTTCAATTGAGTTTTATGATTTTCCAGATTTCTAACTCTTCACTTACAACACTCAATTCCTCATACTTAACCAACCATTTCTAGTTCAATACCCATCACTTATCCATTATTCTAATTCCCTTTCCACTTTACATCATTCATTATCAAATTTTAACCCATTATTGTTCATAAACACTAATAACAAAACATACCCATACATATGTATTCATCATCAATCTCCTTCACACCATCAACTTCAATTCCACTATCATTTCATGTCTAATACTCAGCTATATCCTTCACATTTCAAGACACCAAATTCATCCCCTTTCATTGATTTTATATTCATCTCATACCATTAAGAAAACAAAGCAAAACCCATTAAGCATCCAAATAAATATCATTCACTCACCTAATCCATCATTATGTCCCTTCCTAATCCATTCTTAACATTTACCTCATCCAATTCCTTTTATACCTAGATCATCATATCCAATCCTTCTCCCATCATGCACCACTCAATTCAAAATATCATTCACAAACATGAACATGAATTTACATCACTCAAGATATACATATATAAACCTTGCAAAACACAAAATCAATTCATCAAACCCTCATCATGCAAGCTTCAATTAACCATACTCAAACATGTAACACTGAACTTACTTGATTTTCCTTCACTTTCTTCAAAGTCACCATGTAACCCTAGCTCTCTCATCTCCATGATCCTCATCTTTTAAGAGGTTAAGCTAGGTTTTTCTTAGCTCAACTTGAAGGGACAACAAGATGGGAGTAAAAGTAGGAGATGGAGCAAGGTTTCCAAGCACTTAAACACCAAAGCATGAAGGGGATGAAGAGAGGGGTGGGAGGTCACAAAAATTGGGAGAAATAAGAACAAAATCATCGCTTGGAAAGCCAAATACAAAGGTTTCGTGGATCCCATCAAGGAAAGAGTCTAGAAGATGCAATAAAAGGGGTTAGGTGGCTTAACTTGGCAAGTGACACATGTCACTTGCCACTTGTCCATTTTTCATTCATTTAACTTAGAAATATCCATTTAAACCCAATAGGTACACTTGTCACTATTTTCCCAAGTATTGTATTTAATATTCCAATGCTAGTGGACGAAAACTTCTACTGCCATTTATCAATTGATCTGCCATTCGGCATTTTTCCTAGTCCGAAAAATTACCTCCAAAAATTTCAAGAAAATTTTCCAAAATTCTCCAAAAATACAATATTAACAATTTTACTTTCCAATTTAATTTCCAATAACCATAGCTCAAAATTATCAAGCAATCACATATATTACCAATTATACCCGGAAAATGTTAATTGAGTGCATGATCAAAATTTTAATATGTGCAGTAATCCAATTCATCACTATTTATCCAAATATGATGCATTTTTATCATAATCTCATTTAAGACCACATGTACCAAATTTAAAACGATCACAAATGCATTTGACTAAAGCTTTCCTGAGGATGTCCGTTAAACGGACTTGTATGTCTGTTAAACGGACATAAACTGGCCAGGCAATCCAAATTTCATCCGAGAAGGTCCATCAAACGGACCTGCATGTCCGTTAAACGGACATGAATTGACCAAAGTGTCCCATTTCTCCCGAGAAGGTCCGTTAAACGGACCTACATGTCCGTTAAACGGACATGAATCATCCAAGTTCTTCCAATTCACCCGAAGCTGTTCGTTAAACGGAATCCTATGTCCGTTTGACGGACACACCATTCTCGCACCCTCTTCAAATTTTTAGGGTTCTAAGCTCACATGCACCAAATTGGTAGGATTCTACACCTTAGTAGGGGAACGGGATATTACAAGCAAACACTAAACAAAATATCAGGTTTGCTTACGGTAAGTTAAAGTAAAGAACCAATAATCCGTCTATATAGGGTTTGATCAACCTTCTTGCCAGTATCGTCCTTAGACAAAAGGTTTGAAGGATGCATCGGAGTTGACATTGATTTTAGTTTTTCCATATCATATTTAATAAATTGTTCCTTAATATACTTTTGTTAATGAATAAAAGTCTTTTCTTCGATTTGTTTTACTTGCAACCCAAGAAAGAATTTTAACTCACCCATCATGCTCATCTCAAACTCATTCTTCATCAAATGCTCAAAACTAGTACATAACATTTTAGTAGTTGCACCAAAGATAATGTCATCAACATAAATTTGAACTATGATAAAATCATTCTTAATGCACTTTATAAATAATTTCTTATCTACCTGACCTCTACTGAACTTATTTTCAATAATAAAAGAACTCAAATGATCATACCAAGCTTGAGGAGCTTGTTTCAAGCCATACAAAGCTTTATGAAGTCTATAGATATGGTCCGGTTTCTTAACATCCTCGAAACTATGAGGTTACTTCACATAAACCTCTTCATCTATAAAGCCATTTAGAAATGCACTCTTCACATCCATTTGAAATAGCTTTACGTCGTGATAGGCAGCATATGCAAGCAAAATCCTAATAGCTTCTGGTCTTGCTACAAGAGCATAAGTCTCATTATAGTCTATTCCTTCTTGCTGATTATAGCCTTATGCTACTAATCTCGCTTTGTTACGACTCACTCTACCTGATTCGTCTAGCTTATTCTTAAAAACCCATCTAGTTCCTATAATGGACTTTTTCGAGGATCTAGGAACTAAGGACCAAACTTTATTCCTATTAAATTGATTCAGCTCCTCTTGCATAGCTAAAATCCAAGCTTCATCTTGAAGGGCTTCGTCAATTTTCTTAGGCTCTATTTCAGATATAAACGCCAAATTGGCTTCTCTTCTGATTTTGGACCTAGTTCGCACACCTTCTGAGGTGTCTCCTATAATCAACTCTTCTGGATGAGAACTCTTATATCTCTAATCTCTTTTCAAATCAAGAGTCTCAAGAATATCTTCAACTTTGTCTAAAAGAGTTTCTGATGGTGATAAATCTTCACTATTAACCAAAGGTACTGATAGGGTTTCATTATCAGTATCATCTCTCTTCCTTAGTTGAGAACTATCATCAAACTTGACATGAATAGTCTCCTTAACAATCTTAGAAGTAAGCTTGTAAACCTATAAGCTTTTAATGATAATGAATAACCTAGAAAAATTCCTGAATAAGTCTTAGAATCGAATTTATCCAGAATTTTCTTTGTATTCAATATAGAGCACTTGCAACCAAATGGATGGAAATAGGATATATTGGGCTTCCTTCCATTCCATAACTCATATGGGGTTTTCTTCATCAAAGGTCGCAGAAGTATTCTATTTTGAATATAACAAGCTGTATTCACAACTTCTGCCCAGAAATACTTAGGAAGATTCATTTCACACAGCATAGTCCTTGCCATTTCCTGAATTGTCATGTTCTTCCTTTCTACAAATCCATTTTGTTGCGGAGTTCTAGGAGTAGAGAAATTATGGAAAATTCCATTCTCCTCACAGAAAATCCTGAATTTTTCATTCTCAAACTCACCACTATGATCACTCCTTATACTAGCAATTGAAAAACCTTTTTCATTTTGTACCTTTTTGGAAAGCACTTTAAAACACTTAAAAGACTTGTCCTTATGTGATAAAAATAGTATCCAACAAAATCTAGTGAAATCATCATCAACAACAAGACCATACTTCTTTCCACCAAGACTCAATGTCCTAATTGGACTAAATAAATCCAAATGTAACAACTCTAAAGGTCTAGAAGAAGTTACAATTTTTTTAGAAGAAAACGTTGTTTTAACCTATTTTCCTTTATGACAACTTTCACAAAAGAAATCTTTATTAAAACTTATTTTTGGTAATCCTCTTACCAAATCATGTTTAATCAACATGGAAATATGTTTAAAGCTAACATGACCTGGCTTTTTATGCCAAATCAGTTTTTCTTCACCAGTTGATATAAAACAAGAAATATTTTGACTTTACAAATCTTCTAAATTAATTTTGTAAAGATTATTTCGTCTTTTGGCATAAAAGAATATGGACCTATCCTTGTTTTTGACTTCACAAGCATTTTGATTGAAAGACACTTCAAAACTAGAATCACATAATTGACCGACACTAATCAAATTGTGTTTTAAACCATCAACTAGCAGCACATTATCAATACATGCAAAGAAATCTTTATCGATTTTACCTATTCCAATTATTTTTCCCTACTGGTTGTCTCCAAAAGTTACCGATCCTCCCTTCTTATACTGAAGATCTAGGAACATAGACTTTCTTCCTATCATGTGTTGCGAGCATCCACTGTCTAAGTACCAATAATGCTGGCTGCTTCTTTTAAGGAAGGATATCTACAAGAGATATTATTTGTCTCTTAGGTACCCAAATTTTCTTGGGTCCTGTAAGGTTAATTCTAGCATAATTCATAGTATGATGATGATGCAACTGATGAAATTTCTTCCTATAAGTAGCAGAATTCTTTTTATGCTAAATATGGTTTTTAGTTAACCCTAATCTAGTTTTATCACTAGGGTGTCTGTATTTTCCTAGCATGTCTTTCATTTTTGTAGTACTCTCTGTGAATGTCGATAGATCAATTGAAAGACTGTTTATTCTTTGTTTCAGCTGATTAATCTCCTCAGATCTATCTACAACTATCTTTTTCTTCATCTCATCTACTTGTTTCTTTAAGCAGACGTTCTCCTTTTCTAACACTTGCATGTTTTTCAAGTTTTATGTGTACTTTTTCTTTAGCAAGTTATACTACTTCAGAATTGCATGAGAATCTTCTAATAATTATGAGTATGCATCTTGTAATTCACTAAATTTTGAGGTTACCTCCTCATCACTTTCTCCTTCGGCTACCAGGCAAATGTTTGCTTATACCGATTCCTCTGAGTCAGTATCTGATTCGAACGAATCCAAATTTTCCCAAGTTGCTATCATGCTTTTCTTGCCTTCTCTACTCTTCTTTGGCTTTCTTTTCAGCAATGGACATTTGGACTTGTAGTGTCCCAGTTTATTGCATTCATATGATAGATGTTTTCTCATTCTTTCCTTCATCTTTGTTATTCTTCTTGAAGGAGGACTCTTTGTTTCCTTTTGCCTTTTTCTTCCACATGCGTTTGATCTTCCTCGAGATAAAGGATAATTCATCTTCTTCTTCGCTCGAATCTTGATTTGATTCACTGGAGTCGTCATTCTTGACTTCCTTAATTTTCAGTGCTTTCGATGATGAACTCTTTTTCCTATAAATCTTGTGGTTCTTTTGTCTAGCTTTCAATGCAATAGATTTATCCCGTCTGGGTTTATCTTCTGCATCGAGTTCCACTTCATGTATCTTCGGGGATCCAAGCAATTCTTGATTGTCATAAGTTCTGCAGAGAGCTTTAAGTCCATTAATGATAGTTTAAAATTTTCCAAACATCTGATCGATAGACTCTTCGTCCTTCATCTTGAACAGCTCATAGTGGTGTACAAGAATGCTTATCCTGGATTCCTTTACTTGATTAGTGCCTTCATGTGCGATGAATAGCGTATCCCACATCTCCTTCGCAGTGTCGCATCCGTGAACTTTATCGTACTCACTTCTACTTAGGGCATAGCTTAAAAAGAACTTGGCCTTTCAATTTAGTTGAAATCTTGCTTTTTGATCTACAGACCATCTGATTCGTAGAATAGCATTTCCTTCTACATCTACTGGTGTATACGGTCCATTTTCTATTATCTCCCAAAGATCGATATGAGTAGATTCAAGGAAGAGCCACATCTTGTCTTTCCAGTAATGGTAGTCTTCTCCATTGAACGCAGGAGGTCTTGTAGCATCCCATCACCGATGGGAAGGGTAAAATAGTCATTTGGAATGGTTTTCGAGTGCTTAGATTCGCCTTTCCATGTTCATGCATAATATAGCATACACATACACATGAAACATGACTTTTGCACATGAAAATGTTGTACATGCATTCATGACATTTCCCGGTATTTTTGTTAATAAATGTGATTGTTATGAAAAATGTGATTTATGTGCTTAAAAATTGAGTTTGAGAGGGTCATTGAGGTTTGAGGATTTTTAGTGAATTTTAGAAATTTTTTTGGAGATTTCGGGTAAATTTATAGACTAGGAAAAATATCAAATGGCAGAATAATTATTTACCGGTAGTAGAAATTACTGTACAATAGCAATAGAAACTTAGATAAATGATTTTAGGATTTATTAATTAGAGCCATTGGAAAATTTGGGGAGAAATTGGAGTAGAAATTGGAATTGTATTGGAAAGAAACCAAGTGAGGGTTTAAAAATGAGACATGTGGCAAGTGGCAAGTGTCACTTGCCTAACCATGCCAACATGTCTTGTTTTATTTATAAAACCCACCCCTTTTAGTGATTCTTGATACTTCTTCTTCTTTAAGGTTATTGGTGTTTAAATTGAGAAATTCTCCTTCATACATAGCCTCTCTCTTTTCCTCCTTCTTCGTTGGTCTTCTTCTTCTTGTTAACCTTCACCCACACAAAAGCTCTCATATTTTACTTGTTTTCTCTTCTTGTGTTCACTAAAAATCTTAACCTATACCTCACCCCCCTTAAGTTGATGATGATCGTGTGTGGTGGAGGGAGTTAAAGATTTTGTGGTTTTGGAAGATTTGGAAGCTTAATAGGTAAGAAACATGATTTATCTCATGGTTTTGTAGTTAATTAAATTATTTGTGATGTTTGTACACTTAATTGTATGAGAATTGTGTTGGTGTATATGGGTATGTAACTTGCTTATTTAATTGATGATTGATGAGGTAGAATTTGAGGAATGTAAATTGGAGGTGTTTTAGGTGTTTTGGAAGTGAAATTGTGTTTAGAATAGTGTAGAAAAGGAATGAATGAGTGAATATAAGTTGCTGCCATTTTTTTGGCTAATTGTTTGAGTGAAGATCTTGATTAAATTGTGGGTGATTTATTGACTAAATTGGATGCTTATTGGTGTAGAATTGGTATGGAAGTGATAGGAATTAAGGTAGGTTCAAAATCTGGAAAATGTGACTTGTATATGTTTCAATATTTTTGCGATAACTTTTTATGTGGTTATGCAA
This sequence comes from Erythroxylum oxycarpum, assembly GCA_025629785.1. Taxonomy (NCBI): domain Eukaryota; kingdom Viridiplantae; phylum Streptophyta; class Magnoliopsida; order Malpighiales; family Erythroxylaceae; genus Erythroxylum; species Erythroxylum oxycarpum. The sequence continues at coordinate 10,579,436 of JAOTAZ010000218.1, read as the reverse complement.
TTGAGATGAGGTTTAGCTTTAATTAAACTTGAGAAGTGTGGCTAGAATTCTTATGAAGGAAGTGCTGTCCAATTTTACCTTGAAGGGTTCTGAATTTTGCCTTGAAAGTGAGCAATATATGCAGGATGAACAGTAACTCGAGATTTGTGACCTAAAACTTGGAGGAATTTTTCTAGGTTGATTTAGGTTGAATTTGCTAAATTGGTCTTAATGAAAGTTGTAGCTTTTCTTGATAGCTTTCTATCGCCATCAAATATGCTATTTTTCGACATTGGAGTTGGTAGTTATAAGTGTTTGAACTTTTCTTATGGTTTAGGTGAATTTTAACAATATAAAACAGGGCAGCAACATTCATGTGGAATTTTGATCTAGTTAGAGGTTAAATTGGTTTTTAAGTTCTTCATGATAATTGTAGATCTTGTCGTTATCTTTCCATTGATATAAAGTACGGAATTTTTTGACAATGGAGTAGAAAGTTATGATGTTTAGAAGTTCTTATGTTGTTTAGGGTGCAATTGTCAGGCAACCACTTTGTCGTGAACTTTTGACCCCTTTAGAGGTCGATCTGGTTTTTAAGTCCTCATGAAAATTGTAGAGCGTTCTTTTATCTTTAAATTGATACCAAGTTTGTAAACTTTGAAGTTCTGAGTCAAAAGTTATAGATTTTAGAAGTTGGGAGGTCAAAATGGGCGAGCGTCGTTTGCTGATCGACCCGAGCGACCGATCTCTGATTTTCTGACCGACCGACCTCTGATTTTTATGACCGACCGATCTCTGATTTTTTAACCAACAGATCTCTGATTTTTTGACCGACCGATCTCTGATTTTTTTGGCCGATCGATCTCTGAGTTTCTTGGCCGATCGATCTCTGATTTTCTGACTGACCGATCTCTGATTTTTTTGGCCGACCGATCTCTGAGTTTCTGGCCTACCGATCTCTGATTTTCTGGCCAACCGACCTTTGATTTTCTGGCTAACCGACCTCTGATTTTCTGGCCGACCGATCTCTGATTCTCTGGCCGATCTTTGATTTTCCGACCTCTCTCCATTTGTTTGGCCATAACTTTTTCGTCTGACTTTCGATTGACCCGATTTTTGAAGCGTTGGATTTCTAAGACATCCCTCTCTTTCTCCATACCAAATTTACGATTGTTTGAGTTTTATTTGAAAAAGATTGATTGAATCAAAGTGAGACGATCAAGTATAAGAGTATAAGTTGGATATTTTTCAGAACATGCTTCAGTAATTTAGAGATATCTTGATCTATACAGCTCTAATTGAGTTGATTTTTTTTGCTAATTAAACTAGAGACATGGATCTACAAGTGTTATGGTGGAATTGAATTTCAATTCAGTCCCTAAGATGTTCAATTTCTGGAGTGAAGTTACGAGTAGTGTTTAGTCTTGGTTTAGTTTTGGCCTGAAAGTATTTGGCCATAACTTCTTCATTTCTGATTCGAATTGAGTGATTTTGGTGTCTTTAGATTTCTAATATTTAGAGGAAAATTTTGTGATGAGAATTACAGGATAAAACCGGGAATGTCACAAACATGCATTGTACACATTTTAATTTATACATGTGCATTATTAGACATTTTTTATAGTACATTTGGTAATATATGTGTATTTGAAATGTTATAGAGGCGCATTTGGAACGTCAACCCACAGATGTTGCAAAGACTTCCAGGCATTAGCTTCGGAAGCTATTGGTGAGTGACCTAGACGGTTCTCTCAATTAGTAATTGTTTATAATCTTGTGGCGAATAATGGTAAGTTTGAGTTTTGTTTCTACTTGTGGATTCTGGACAGAAGGTCCGATGTACTGGGGAGCTATGACATAGAAGTGCTACTTGCATGTGAATTGTGAACTACTTGCGTGTGATGTGATAATTTGTGACATATGTGTTGATTGTGACATATATATTGCTTCATTGTGACATGTGTATTCCACGCATGAATGCATGATCAGATAATGACAGTTGTGACCGGAGCAGCCACCGAGAGCTAAAAGCTCAATGTATTTGGGCCTCGAGCCCATAGTGATTCAGAGCCTCAGGTTCAACGATTAATACGCCCATATTGGGACAGTTTAGGCACTCGGTCACAACACCGTAATAAATTGGAAAAGTGTCACATATGCATTTGATTGAATCTTTTTTATTGAGTGAAAGGCAAAAATGCCTTATACTTATGAGATAACAATCATGTGGTACTTCTGAACGTGAAATTATGAAATAACTATGATATGCTTGAGTGTTTCATGAATTGAGTGAACCATCGATGATGGTTACCTCACTGAGTTCACAAACTCACCTAAAATTGCAACATATTTTTTAGGACCGAGACTAGACTCCTAGCTCCAGAGGATCTTTTCGAACCGTGTAGATCAGTTTGGTGAGAGAAGCCATGGCTTACAGGTCGGTCAACTAGGACTTTTAGGATGGCCTAGATAGATTTGATGTATTTTTCCTCTTTCATGTATAATGTTGTACTAGGGTTTTTGTAGCATTGTACAAATAGTGAAAAACTAATAGATATGTAAACTTTTGGTTTTGATGAAATGAAATGAGGAATATTTTGGTTTCAAAAAGTTCGTGATTTTTATATTGATGTTTTATTATTATGATGCCATATGAAGTACAGTAGTGATTGTTCGTAGCTCACCCTTATCGTAGGATATGTATCGGAATGACTTACGGGCGTCCCGGTGTATACCCTACAGTAAGGGGCCGCTACATTTAGGTTGTATCAGAGCATAGTTTGGCATCTGTTGGGACTAGTAAATAGTTAGGCATGAATTATTGTGAGAATGCAGAAATTGATCGAAATCATTGTTTTGTTATAGGTCATCCGTCTTAAGTGATCAAGTTAATCAACTAGCTGACCAAGGATCAGTAGGAGCCAGTAGGGAGTCCTCGGTGCCTCGATCTGTGGAGTTGCCTCCTAGAGTTCCCGTGAGACGGGAAAGGAGGTACGATAGGCTACGCAAGCAGGGAGTTGTGGATTTTTATTGCAGTACAGACCCTGCTGAGGCTGAGGGTTGGCTTGAGAGGAATAAGAGAGTCTTCGACCAGATGGATTGCGATCCAGATGAGAGGTTTGGTTAAGCAGTATCTCTCCTGCAGGGCCCAGCTTATCAGTGGTGGAAGATTGTCCTGAGCAGTATCACCAGGCCTTGCCTACTGAAATGGGGGATTTTCTGAGGGCGTTTAAAGACAATTATATGCCCAAGATTTATCTTGAGATGAAAATGCAGGAATTCCTGGAATTGAAGCAGGGTAGGATGTCAGTGGTTGAGTATGAGGTGAGATTCAATTAGCTGATGGGGTATGCTACTGCATTGATATCTACTAAAGCAGATAGGTGTCGGAGGTTTAAGAATGGTCTCAATATGGAGATCCGTACTAGGTTGGTCCGATTAGATATGGGCACTTTTATTGAGCTGAGGGCTGTTGCAGTGTGAGTTGAGCAGCTGATGAGGCAGAGACAGGCTGAGACTGCACAGGGATCCAGGGGGAAGAGACCGAGTGAAAATCAAAGCAGTTCTGGCAGAAATTTCAGCAAGCGTCAAAGCAGAACCTTCAGGTCAACAAGAGGATTCAACCAGTCCAGATTTGGGCAGAGAGGGAGGTTTGCACAGACTAGTAGTGGCAGTGGTAGAGGTACAGGACAAACTCAGCCTCCAGTTTGTGAGCACTGTGAGAAGGGGCACAGTGGTGAGTGTTGGCGGTTGACTGAAGCCTGCCTTAAATGCAGCTCCATGGACCATCAGATCATGGATTGCCCTGCTACTGTGGGAGCTCAGTCTGTTATTAGTGGACAATCTGGGAGTAACACCACGGTGCAGCAGAGTCGAGGTGGTGGATTCGGGTAGAGGGGCCGAGGCAGAGGCTGACGCAGAGTTGAGGGTTCTTTTGTGAGGACTGAGGGGCGGGGCAGTCGATCGCAGTCCCAAGCTATGGTCTATGCCATGATTAGGCAGGAGGCCCAAAATTTCCCAGATGTGGTAGCTAGTGTGCTTTTTATCTCTGGTTTTAAAGCATTTGCACTGCTAGATCCAGGATCCACACACTCTTTTATCGCACCGCATTTGGCATGTAGATTGCACTGTGATATGGAGTTATTATAGTATGGGATAGAGGTGAGTACACCTCTAGATAGTACTACTGCTTTAGGCGAGGTCTGCAAGGGGTGCTCGATCTAGATTGATCAAGCAGAGTTGAAGGCAGACCTGATAGTATTACATTTGAGAGAGATTAATGTGATTTTGGGAATGGACTGGCTCACTGCCTATAGGGCCATCATGAACTGCTACACCAAGGAGGTCATATTAAAATCTCCTGTTCAGCCTAGAGCAGTGTTCAGAGGAGTTAGTTAGGTAGTGCCAGCCCCGATGATCTCATTCCTGAGTGCATTGAAATTGATGCAGGGTGGATGTGAGGCTTATCTGGCCCACCTCATTGACACTAGAGTTGAGCAGAGGCTCCAGGACACTCCCGTAGTTAGGAAATTTCCAGATGTGTTTCCTAATGAGTTACCGGGTTTACCACTGGATCGGGAGACGGAGTTTACCATTAATCTAGTTCCAGGAGCTGCTCCTATATCTATACCTCCATATAAGATGGCACCTGTGGAACTGAGGGAGTTGAAGACTCAGCTGCAGGAGTTACTAGAGAAGGGTTTTATCAGGCCCAGTGTCTCACCTTAAGGAGCTCCGGTATTATTTGTGAAGAAGAAGGATGAGACTTTGAGGTTGTGTATCGATTATAGGCAGCTAATCGGGTGACAGTGAAGAATAAGTATCCACTGCCTAGGATCGATTATTTATTTGATCAGTTGCAGGGAGCTCAGGTGTTTACTAAGATGGATCTGAGGTCAGGGTATTATTAACTGAAGATACCCTGACCTCAGATAGCAGAGGCTGGTGTGCCTAAGAGTGCTTTCTAGAGCAGGTATGGGCATTTTGAGTTCCTCGTGATGTCGTTTGGGTTGACTAATGCCCCAGCAGCTTTTATGGCCTTGATGAATAAGGTCTTTCAGCCCTACCTTAATCAGTTTGTGATCGTATTTATTGATGACATTTTGGTGTATTCGAGGAGCAAACAGGAGCATGCTGAGCATTTGAGGATTGTTTTATAGATTATGAGGGAGAAGCAGTTGTATGCCAATTTCAATAAGTGTGAATTTTGGCTAGATGAGGTAGTGTTTCTGGATCATATAGTGACTGAAGATGGTATACGGGTCGATCCGAAGAAGATTAAGGTAGTGATGAAGTGGGAAGCTCCAAGGAATGTGTCGGAGATTTGGAGCTTCCTAGGATTGGCTGGGTATTACCGGCAATTTGTCGAGGGGTTTTCACTGATCTCATCCCCCCTGACAAAACTTCTGAGAAAGAATGTAGCATTCAGATGGACTGAGGAGTGCCAGAAGAGCTTTGAGGAGCTGAAACATCGGTTGACCACTGCACTGGTGGTAGTTATTCCATCAGGGACTGAAGGTTATGAGGTGTATAGTGATGCATCGCATCAAGGATTAGGGTGTGTTCTGATGCAGCATGGCAGGGTGATTGCTTATGCCTCGAGATAGTTGAGGTCTCACGAGGTAAATTATCTAGTGCATGATTTAGAGCTAGCTGCAGTTGTCTTTGCTCTGAAAATTTGGAGACATTACTTGTATGGTGAGACGTTTAAGATTTTTACTGATCATAAGAGTTTGAGATACTTGTTGAGTCAGAGGAGATGGATTGAGCTGCTTAAGGATTATGATTGTACTATTGAGTACCACCCAGGGAAGGCTAATGTGGTGGCAGATGCTTTGAGCAGGAAGTCTCACTTCAGTACAGCTCAGATGCAGGTATTGAAGTTGCCTAATTTGATTCAGTTGAGATATTTGAATGTGCAGTTGAATCTGGAGCAAGATGGGGCTTTGATAGCCACTTTGAAGCTCGGACCGATGCTACATGACAGGATTAGGAGAGTCCAGGGAAATGATCCTGATATGGTGAAGCTTATGGAGAAGGTAAAGGCAGATTCGAATTCTAAATTTGAATTGAGAGATGAGACATTATAGTTGGGATAGTGACTATGTGTGCCTGATGTGGATGATTTGAGGAGAGAGATTCTGAAGGAGGCTCATATGGCCGTCTATGCTATGCATCCTGGTACTACCAAGATGTATAACACTTTAAAACAGCAATTCTGGTGGCCTGGCATGAAGAAACAGGTGGCAAAGTATGTATCCAGGTGTATAACGTGCCAGCAAGTTAAAGCTGAGCACTAGGCTCCAGTGGGGAAACTCCATTCATTACCTATTCCTGAGTGGAAATGGGAACGAATCACTATAGATTTCATCATGGGATTGCCTAAGACTCCGAGGCAACATGATGCTATCTGGGTCATAGTGGACTAGTTAACTAAATTGGCCCATTTCTTGCCAGTGAGGGAGAATAATTCATTTGATCAGCTGGCCCAGAAATATGTGACTGAGATAGTGAGACTGCACGGGGTTCCAGTGTCTATAGTATCAGACCGGGATCCCAGATTTACTTCGAGGTTCTAGAAGAGTTTGTAGTCTGCTATGGGTACTAAGTTGAATTTCAGTATAGCATTTCATCCTTAGACAGATGGGCAGAGTAAGAGGACAATTAAGACTATTGAGGATATGCTTCGAGCTTGTGTATTGGAGTTTAGAGGAGCATGGGATCAATATCTAGCCTTGATTGAATTTTCTTATAACAACCATTATCACAGTAGCATCGGGATGGCACCATATGAGGCATTATATGGAAGACAGTGTCGATCGCCTTTGTATTAGGATGAAGAGGGTATGGGAATGGTTGAGGGCCCAGAATTAATTTAGGATACAGTGGATAAGGTAAAGCTGATTTGGAGCCGAATTAAAGCGACTCAAGATAGACCAAAGAGTTATATGGATCAACATCAGAGGGAGATGGAATATAATGTAGGAGACAGGGTGTTCCTACGAGTGTCACCATGGAGAGGAGTGCTGAGATTCGGTAAAAATGGTAAGTTAAGCCCTAGGTACATTGGTCCCTATGAGATCATTGAGAGGATATGACCTTTGTCTTATAAGTTGGCTTTACCGAATGAGATGTCTCAATTACATAATGTCTTCCATGTAAGTATGCTCCGGAGATATCGATCGGATCCGACACATGTGATACCGGCTCAGGAGATTGAGGTTGCTAGCAATTTGAGCTATGTTGAGGAGCCGGTCAAGATTGTGGGATCATGGATTAAGCAGTTGAGGAACATGGTCATTCCATTGGTGATAGTCCTATGGAGCAACCACTCAATTGAGGAAGCAACTTGGGAGACCGAGGAGCATATTAGGAGACAGTGTCCTCACCTGTTCTACCAAACAAGTAAGAATTTCGAGGACAAAATTTTTGTTAGGAGGGGAGAGTTGTAACATCCCATCACCGATGGGAAGGGTAGATAGTAATTTGGAAGGTTTTAAGAGTGTTTAAAATTGTCTTGGTATATTCATGCATACTCATGCACGTAAATAGTGAATTTTGCACATGTAAGTGTTTGTATATGCATTAATGACATTTCCCGGTATATTTGATCATAGATGTGATTATAATGAAAAATGTGATTTTTGTGTTTGGAAAATTGATTGGAGAGGGTCATTGAGGTTTTAAAATTGTTAGTGAATTTTATTGAAATTTTTGTGCAATTTCAGGGTACTTTTCTGGACTAGGAAAAATGCCAAGTGGCAGAATAATTGTTTACTGGTAGTAGAACTTACTGTCCAATGGAAATGGAAATTTAGAAAAATGAATTTAGGATTTATTAATTAGAGCCACTGAAAATTTGGGTGGTAATTGGATTAAAAATTGGGTAACAAATGAACTAGAGATTAATGATTATTAGTCAAACAAAAGATGGTATTTTTTAATTCTTTTTTTGTGGTAAGTGTCATGACATCTGTCATAACACTCACTAAGCATTTAATTATATGCTTTAAACCCACGACACTTTCATTTGCAAGGCTATCTTCATTTGCCTTTCAACTTATTACTACTCTCATCTTCTTCTTTTCTTTCTCCATTCACGACCTTGACAACCCTCACTCTCAATGTGGATTTTGTTAATGTTCAACACTAGCCACTTCAAGATCTTCGCTATCTCTTCATCTTGTTGCTAAAAACCTAGCATATTCCTCCTTGAAGTGATGATGATCTTGTATGTTGGTAGGAAGTTAGGAAGTTTGTGACAAGTTTGGAAGATTGGAAGATTTGAAGCTTAATTAGGTAAGAATTATGTTTTATGTCATAAATTGTTAGTTACATGCAAATTGTGATGTTATGTGAACTTAATTGCATGGGAATTGTGTTTAGGGTGGATGGGTATGAAATTTTTGCTTGATTGTTGATGAATGATAAATGATGTAGCATGTGTTGTATGTAATTTGAGATGGTTTGGAGTGAATTTAATGATGTTAGATGAGTGTAGAAATGTATGAAGGATTGAGTATAGGTTGCTGCCATTTTTGTGGATAAGTGTTCAAGTGAGGTCTTGATTAAATTTTGGGTAATTTATTGACTAAATTAGATGCTTATTGGTGCAGAATTGGTATGGAAGTGATAGGATTTAAGGTAGGATGAAAATCTGGAAAATTTAACTTGTATATGTTTCAATGTTTTTACCATAACTTTTTATGTGGTTATGCAATGGAGATGAGGTTTGGCTTGAATTAAACTTAAGGAGTCTGGCTACATTTCTTGTGAAGGAAGTGTAAGTGTTAGTCGACTTGTACACTGTGTAACTCGACTTATGCTTGTTGTAAAATTGTTAGAGTAGTGCCCTCAAGGCAATCGCCTTTAGCGCGTTTTGTGCAAAGTGTTGTACAATCTTTATGAATAAATAAAGAAAAGACATATTTCATTAATTTGATGTTCATTATTTATGAATTGATGTTGATCTTAAATCGAATTAATGAAGTCCATGATATA
>JAOTAZ010000218.1:10525933-10545097 GCA_025629785.1 Erythroxylum oxycarpum | reverse complement strand
ATAAAGGTCATCATATTTGTCAATGAGTAAAAGTCAATTGAATCCCTAACTTTTTTTTACCAATTAAGACCTTAAACACTTTTGATTTATTCAATTAAGTGTATATATAAGTCAAAACTAATGAAAGTGACTATTGGATATAAGATCACACGAATATCACAAATTTCTATTGGAATGTTTGAGAAAAGTCACATTAATAAAATTCCCTAATTTATCAAATCCTTAAATTCTTTAAATGTCCATACTTTAAAATTACAATTCTTCCTCCCCATTTATTTAGGCAAGTTTTTTAATTGAAAGAGTATGAATTTGTTAGCATTTGAGCTAAGGAACTATATCTCAATATCATTTAACCTTTCGAAAATCTTTTTTAAGGTCTTTATTCTCACAATCAATCTCATTATTCACTACCAAAATCATAATTCTAAGTTCAAACCTTTCCTATTGAAGAAGAAATTTTATTGAAATTGGGTTTGCAAATAAAAGAGAAAAGAATTCAAGAATTTAATATATATTTTAAAATTAATTAGATCTTAGCAATTAAGAAATTGACTTTAAGATTTGATAAATTTGATGTTTAGCTAGTGACTCTTCATAATATGAGTCTTTGAAATGTCAATAGGTACATGTGATATCCATGTTAGGGCTCCTTTACACTTCCGTTGGCTGGCTTATTGCGCACTTGTAATTCCTTAGGTTTTATTTGCTTGCCTGCTTAAGGGGTGGCTTTTGCGTTTTGTTTACCTTGGTTTTGCTTGCTTGCGATTGTTGTTTAATCTTGCTTTGTGCCTCTCGTCGCACTTGTACTGAACGCTATGTACATATTCTTTTCTATTAATTTATTCTTTTGATTTTTCAAAAAAAAAAAGAATATACTGATCATGTATCTACTTATTTCTTTTATTAGTTTTGATTGGCAAAAAGGTTTAATTAATTGAATTAAAAATATTTAGATTTTTAGTTGATGAAAAAAAAATAAGAATACAATGGTCTAAATGGATGAATAAGTATTAACAAATATGATATCCTAAAAAAATAAAACTTGAAATAATTTAAATCCTAAGTTTTTTTTTAATTCGTATTATGTAATAAATTTAAATGATAACCTTCCCACCAAAATTATTGTTAAACAAATTGATTAATAATATGGTATAAAAATGAAAAGAAAATATATTAGATCGTATTTCAAAAAATTTTAAATATATGAGTTATAGTTACACATAATTTAGAAGATTTCAAAATATCCATTTATCCCTTTGGGTTAATTATAAAAAAATTAAACTTTATTCAATCTTATATTTATAGTCCAAGCTTTAAAAAGGGACAATTAAATACTTAAATTTTTAATTTTTTCAATTTTAATACAGCATTAATTTCTTCGTTAAATTCACTTATGTAACTTATCACGTGTTTGAGGAACTCTCAGTAGACGTCGTTCAATACATGTTAGATTAATTAACTGAGATTAACGTAATTTAGTTAAAGGTACATATTAAAGAAAACTAAAATGTCAAAAAAAAAAGAAAACTAAAATGATGTAGTTTTGATATTCAATCCCTAAGCATTGCCCACGTGCTTCTGCTTTTGAAATTGCTGCTTCCTTTTCCTTATGAAATCGTTGTTGCTACCGTCCGTCTTTAATAGTTGTCCTAGTCCTTTCATATACTCATAATTCTTTTATGTTACACGAACACGATATTCTCTCCTTTCTCTTTATGAGCATTTTATAATAGAAATATATACCAGAAATTAAAATTGTAATTTAGATGTGTGATCAGATTAAAGAAAGGTAATTTAATAAATGGAAACGAGCTTCAAAAGAGTAAATACAACAATCCTTAACTATTACTACATGAGGACCTCATCACGCCCATACTAGATACATGTCTAACAAACACTGGTAGGCGAAGTCCTTTAGTCAATAGATTGGCTAACTTCTCCTCGGTCCTGATATGCTCCACTTCAGTGTCACTTTTCTGAATCAACTCCTTTATGATTAAGTATTTGACTTCTAAATGCTTAAACCCAGTGATATTCTTATTGTTGTTACTAAACAATACTGCATCAAGATTATCACAGTACAATCGAATGAGTCTAGCTACCAAATCTACCACAGACAATTCAGAAATCAAGTTTTTGAGTCAAACTGCCTGTGAAGCAATTTCATAGCATACAATAAACTCTGCATGCATGGTCGAGGAAGTTACCAATGTCTGCTTGACACTCGTCCACGATACTGCACCATCTATCAACATAAAAATATACCCTAAAGTGGATTTGCAATCATCCAGACATATAGCAAAATCAGAATTTATATACCCTGTGAGGTTTAAATCGTTGACCGTCCTATATGTCAACATATAATCATTGGTACCCTTAGGTGTTTCAACACTCACTTAACTGCATTCTAGTAGTCTACACCTGGGTTAGCTAGATATCGACCAAGTAGTCCAACAGCAAATGCAATGTAAGAATCATCTATAAACATTAGAAAATATCTAGCATTACATTATAGGGTTCACTAATGTCCGTATGTATAAATTCTAACAGACCAGAAGCACAAATTGACCCCTTCTTCTTTATCTTGGTCAACTTACCTCTACAACGGTCAACATATATTTCCAGATTACCGAAGTCTAAAGTTGGGAGAATGTTATCCTTTATCAATCTCTCAACCCTTTCCCTAGAAATGTAGCCCAGGCATTTACACCACCATATGTATGACGTTTACTTAATCAGAGGTCTCTTACAAGTCACAAGTTTGACAATGTAAGAAGAAGCATACATTTCATTAGGGGTATGACACATTCTATATAATTCGTAGGATAAGAAGGCAGTTATGATATATTTTGCATTGATAAAAATATTTACAACTGAAGTATCAAATACAAGACGACAACTTTTTTTAATCCAAAACTGACACAGAGATCAGATTCCATCTAAAAGATGATATATACAATGTGTCCCGTAAAACCAATGCAAACCCCGTATCAAGGTTTAAACCTACATGCCCTATATACAAAACTTTCACTTCATTACTATCGACCATCAACTTCTCCCCTTCTTTAGTCAATCTTTTGGTGGATCTGAACCCCTGCATTGTGGAAGCAACATGATTAGAAGCTCCACTATCTAGCCACCACTTGGTGTGGCCTTAGCTAAGTTGGATTCATGAATCATATAGGGCGAGGAGTTACCTGATAGTTCCTGTTTGACTTTCCAAAGTTTATGCTTCTGGTAGTCAGACTTCCTATGCCCCTCTTATTACAGAAGAAGCATCTCATGTTCTTCAAGTTATATGGATCCTTAGTAATGCTAGATTGTTTAGTCTGAATGTTCGAAGAGGGTTTAAATTTCTTACCCTTACCCATTTGGGGTTTCGCCTTTCCATTGCCTTTGGCTGCTGCATACAAGGCTGTATGAGAAGAACTCTTCAACTTCTCCTTTGTTGCAACACACCAATAAATTAAAACATTAATGTCCTAAGCCTTATCTTGAGAGATATATAATGTTACCAGCATCTCAAACTCTCATGAGAGAGTGTTAAGGCCTGATAAACAATCAGTATGCTAAGACTAGGCACATTCAACGCTTTCAGTTTACTTTAAAGGTAAACCATTTTGATAATATACTCTCTGATGTCGCCTTCTCATGTGTACCTCATGGAGAACAGCTCTTTAATCAAGGTACTGTGCTCCGCATAGGATGACACCTTGTACCTCTAAGAAACACTGTCTATAAACTTCTTCACTATGTTTGTGTCCAGTAATCCACTTAGCAAATTATCCAGGATCGACCTCTTGATGGTCAAATAACACATCTTATTTGACCACTCCCATATTGCTTTAGCCGCCTTATCAGCTTCTAAGTTGATATCTGTAAGTAGAGAAGGTCTCTTTACAAGCATCGCCATACTGATGTCAGTCATCTCTACAACAAACTCAACATCCTTTTTCTACTTCTTGAAATTGAAACCGGTCAAGGTCTTAATAGTGACAACATTGTTGTTTATAGAAAAGATGACTACAAAACAGAAAAGACAACGTAAAGATCAGTATAAATGCAAGATAACAACAATAATTAAAGCATTAAAACAGTATTTGTACCAAGAATCCGATCACATATATTATAAAATACCTTTGGCCAAAATGCATAATATATACAATTAGACTTCCACATAAAAGCGATCAGACTACAAACCATCAACTTTCATGACACTATCACCTTTGGACGAATAGATCATTTAAGCAATGATTTTCCTCTATCTTATTCCTTTTATGCACATCTTAAAATCCTATATAAGGCCAACACTTTTTGGCAAAATAATCAAATATAAGACCAGAGACATCCCCAACATGTAAGCATAACAATCCAATATAGGCCACTTTGGTAACTACTTCCTTACCAGTACACTGAAAACTCCACAAACACAAGGGATATATCCTTATGTCTTTCTCACATTCTATATAGGCATACCGTATATGAAAACGTATCAACAAATGCGAAAACCAAACGCACATTCAAATTGTCACATACAAGTGTTGAAAACATTGTTTTTAAACTTTATTTGAGACTTTTATCTTAAAAAATCTCAATCAGAATGACTATCGTGCTTTTTCGAACATCAAACCTACCACACGAGATACAAAACCTTAAGTGTCTCCCTTATGTACAATTCAAGGCAAGAAAATTCTCTCAAAAATAACTTTAAAATGCTTTAAAACCTTTTACGGAATCATATTACGAACATGATTAATTCAAAAAATTGAAAAAATCACTTTATAAATTCCCCGACTTTGAAACTAACCTAAAATACCTCTAACACCTTTGCAGAAATTCTGAAACTTTCAAAAAAAAAATTTTGAGTGCTGACGTTAGCAGTACTATAGCGCTGACATTTGCTGAGGTAACAACTACTCGTGGGAACGGAGGCGTGTTCGATGCAGGCACACGCGGTTGACACACTTCAGAGGCATCTGGCGAGTGCAACGCATGCTCCCCGATGCATGATGATTACTGTTACACTCGCCACCATATGTAGATGAGCCTCTACTGTATGGTGCACTACACGAGCTACCATGTGTTGGGACAGGTGGTAAGCGCGTGTGACGCACACACCTGCGCATCCCTGCCAGTTGGAGCCCAACCACCTTTAGGCAGTTATTATAGAATTGTCGGGCACGTTCACTGCAATCGTCCTCTAACAAGAGGGTGATTTTCGGCTATCCTGGAGCTTTTTTTTTGCACTTTATGGCTCGTTTTTGACTTGTTGTTCATGGCTAACCTCATGTACTCCTCTTTCACGCATCCATACAGGTGAAAAAAAATAAAAGAACGAATCAAAAACAATAAAAAAACCCTAATGGATAAAAACAAAAAAAAATCGTTTTTAACCACCGAATCACGCAATCGTTTTGATACCACATGTAACATATAGCATGAACCTTATTACGTGTTATGTATCGTTCATGAAAGGGAAATAAACAAAAGAAATACAGAATACCTGATTTCGATTCCATTCCAACTTCTAAGGTGGTTTTTTAGGCTGAAACGAGTTCCAATCTTTCGGGTGCTTCACAGAAATCCTTCACCGACACATGCTTAACATCTATTTACAGTTTTTTCAAAACGTAAGCTCTCTTAATAGATCAGAGAATTTGTATGCTTATGAATGGTATGAACAACTACAGGAGACCTTAACCTTTATATATAGCTTCCGTATTACAGGTTTGATATGGGTTCGATCCACACTAATCTAGATCTATTTTTCTCCTGAACTTTGACCTATTAACTTAGATCATTTATTGGACCACTTTATTATCTTTATACAAATCAAATTATTGAAAAACTGAAAAATTCAATTAAATGTTTTCTAACTTTACGAGAAAAGTCAAAATTATGAAACATATCTTTCTTTTCTTGCTCTTGTATCATATCTTTCTTTTCTTGCTCTTGTATTTGTCGTCGTGCTCCTGTCTGTGTTGTTTTCTAGTTCATATTTGCACTTTTTTTTTCTTTCTTATTTCTGTTTATCTCAATCATTTGCTCATGGTTGTTCTTGGTCTCCAAGTTCATTCATCGTGTCTCTCATGTCCATTCTTTTCTGTCCCTTAGTTGTTCATCGTCTCTCTGCTGGTTTTCATCTTTCTCCATCATTTCTGAACACTAGCAGGGTCTCCTATGTTGCATCAAAGGATTCAACAGCTGCTCCATTGTTACTGTAAATCCATACTCAATTTGGCGATAAAAATTATTGTGGCATCTCTAGGGTAATACTCAAAATTCCAGAAGAAGATGAACGTATGTCTTCTCCCCTGGCTTTCTCTGTTATGCCTCTGTCTCCTCTCCTCCAGTTTGTTACTTTCATGGATCAAAACTCAATTTAGAAACTTCAAAAATTACAGTTTTGTTGTCTAATATTAGACCGAAACTGATATCGATGGGTCGATGGGTGATTCGGAATCATCCTCACGACTTTGTTAGAATCAAATATTGAACAGACTAGCATTTGGCGAACACATTAATTAAATGTCTTCACCAATAAGAATCTGACCCTCCCTAACTGGAAAGCCCTTGTCTCTTCATTTGTTTGGAATATTGTCAAGTCTGAATTCAATGGCTATCTGATGTAAGAGGCAAGTCACTACTGGCATCACTAGCAATCTCTTGTTGCATGTTGGGAGTAGGAAGGAAATAAGGCTTTGGAGGAATTTCAATGTCGTCTAGGTTCCCAGATAGCATATCCACAACTCTTGTCATCGAGGGACGGTCTTTAGGGCTTATTTGGATGCACCACAGACCTACCATTACCATCTTCCTTACGGTGCAAGTATGTTCTTCGATTACTTCTTTTTGTTCAGTGAGTTTCTCATAGATCCAATCCGGGAAGTAAGCTTCAGTCGAAGTGCTTCCCTGAAAATTAATGCTTTTGTTTTTCCTGCCTTCAGCAATCTCCAACAACAACATGCCATAGCTATAAACATCAGACTTGTGAGAAGCATTCCCAAGGTTTCTCATGAAGACCTCAGGTGCGATGTAACCAACGGTCCCTCTTGCAGCTGTCATGGTAACAGCGCTTCTACTTCTTGAATATACTTTTGCCAACCCAAAATCCGAGATCTTGGGATTGAAGTTATGATCAAGAAGAACATTTTGAGGCTTTATGTCCAGGTGCAATATTCGTGCCTCGCAACCATTGTGCAAGTACTCTATTCCATGAGCTATTCCTAACGCAATCTCCAACAACCTTGCCACTCCCAATGAAAGCCTCATCTGCTCATCAGATAACAAGTCGCCTAGCGACCCATGAGGCATGTACTCATAAACAAGAGCTTGTTTTGAGCCATTCCAGCTAAAACCCAACAAATTTATGACATGAACATGGTGTATCCTACCAATAGTGGCAACTTCATTAACAAAATCACGGCCAATATTGCTCGGTTTGTCCAGTAATTTGACAGCAACTGGGCGGCCATCTGACAGCTGCCCCTTGTAGACGCTGCCATAGCCTCCTTGGCCTAGTTTTTCTTTGAAGCTGTTTGTCATCTTCTTAATATCGCTATATGAATAGCTAGTCACTAATGTAGATCTCATGGTACTGATGAACTCCTCACGATTTCGTCCAAGGTCATCAGTACTCTGGGTTCTCTTGATGGTCACTAAAATTCTTCTTCTGAAAGCTAGCAGTAGAACAATAATCAGGACAAATGAACAGCTTCCAGTAATACCTGCAGATTATCTAAAGCCCGATCAGCAAGTACACAAAGGAACTGCTTTCACGACTATAACTTACGTCTGAATAAAACAAAACAATTAACAATTGAAACGGAATAATTACCATTACTGAATCACTGGGAGCAATTAAACTAACATGTCTAAGCAAAAATTATAACTGAAGATCAATGCCTTCTTTTATATAGATGTGACGAAGCTTACATACCGAAGATGAGGGCTGGACCCGGGCTCTGCTTTTTAGAACGTGGCTGCCTGTAGGATCAGTGCATAAACTATTATGTATCTGCTATGATTATTATACACTCGGGAAAGCGACGTTTGACCATTTCCAAATTGAATATAATATTCCGTGAATTTTCATAATTTTTGTGAGAATTTACTGAACAGCTGGAGATTTTTTTATGAATTTTTTTTTATTTTTTTGTTTTGGTCTGGGACTGGGACTGGGACTGGGACAAGTCTAGGAACTTATGTCATTTAATGAACTAGATACCTGTAAGAATCTTTTCTTTAAGAAAAAGAGATGGCTTTTGATTGCCAAATGAACAAAAAATGCCCATTTTGTGAGATCAGATTTTCTGTCTATTTTTACTCTGTCTCATAAAATTTCAGTCATTTATTTTGTGAACCTTATATAGGTCTTATGCAGGATCGACGTAAATAAACAATTGAGATTTATTGAAAATAATAAAACACCGTAATATTGAACAGAAGATTTGCACTCTTCTTACTTCGGAGTTGGACCAGATGGTCAGACTGAAAAGTAGCAAGTACCCGAGTATTATAAGTTTATCGCCTGATGTTACCCGATAGCGTGGAACAAAAAGAAACCACATACTACTCTTGGAGATTGGTATTCTCAGGAGGAAACTTACTTGTAGGAGCAAACAATCCTATTTAAGCTGGCATCGTATCCACATCGTCCACCAGTCGCATCACAGCTACTACACTCTCTAAATTCAGGCCAGCTCAATGGAAATCCATCACTTAGCACGTCTACAAGTTCGACGGAACTATTATTGAACCTGAACCGATCTCCTGCACTAGACACAGGAACCATGATCAAGTTACACCCAGTTGGAGTTGAAATAGTTCCAGGCGGATCAAATTGACTTCCGCTTAACCAGAGATATATCTGCTTCCCATCATCACATGAATAGTTTCGGACCACCTTATTAGCAAGAGAGGAAAAGTCAACCTTTGTCGGACACATGAACAAAGTCAGGTTATACAGTCCGAGAGGTAGGTTTGGAGATGTAAAATCTGTGGTGGAAATTGTAAAATTACGTAAATAGTTACATGAGCCAGCACTAAGATCCCTGAGAAGTTGGGTGTCCACCACGACCAGTGTGGTAGATGGGTCTGACGGAGTTGGTGGGTAGAAATTCTTGACTTGGTATAGCCTGCCGGAGAAAATAAGGCCTGCGGGGAGGGCGGACGAGTTGTCGCATATAACCTGGTAGCCAGGGAGGCCGCACAGTAAAGGGCCAGCAAGAGAGGATGTCCAGGAGAAGAAAGGAAAGGAGAAGGTGATGTTACCGCACTTGAACGGAGAACACAAATCGTAGTCAGAGTGGGAGTGGTACTGGGAGTCCTGGGATTCACCCGTCGCCAGAAAGGTTGTGAACATCAGTGAGAAGGGTACAAGGATGGAAGAAGATCCAACTTTCACAACCATAGCTATTTAACTAAGTATAGAATTGTAATTGTTGTGTCTGGACTCCTATCCTCGCTCAGGTTATTGAGATAATCAAAAGCCAATTTGACTTTCGCTTCAAGAACTTGGGGTATCTTTCGCTGAAGATGGCCAACATTTGACCCGCAGCAGTGTCACGCCGTGTGAGGTTAAATACAATAGTATTTTTTACTTAAATTAACCTAATATTAAAACTTAAATTTAAGGATAAATTATAATAAAAATATTTAATTTGTTACAAAAAAAAATAATTAAGTGCGTGAAATCATTAAATTAAAAAATAAAACTATTTAGAGGATTTCGGAGAAACAAAATTTTCGCACAGGGATTAAGGGCTAAATTCCAACTACCCCTATTTTAGTCCTGATATATGGTTTGCATACTACAGCTATCATCTGATTGAAACAAATAATGCATTGATAAAATCTCAAAAGGCTTCTAAGTCCTATCAAAGTAGTAATGAAATCTCACATACCCTAGATCTGGAAGTTCAAAATTTGAAGCTGGATATACTTCACGTCCTGTTAAAAGTAGAAGTGTGTAGATGGTTCTGCTGTGAGATTTTTGTCATGCGTCGAGATCTACTGTTGATGAAAAACCAGTAAACGAGAAATTCTTTTGGCTTTAAGAGCTCAACAGATCTTATGCCCCCTTTCAAATCAGTAAAGATCTTGAACCAGATAAATCTACTGCTTCCAGTAACAAAGCTATAGGCGGGGGTCTGGAGGCAATGTTGGGTTCTGCTTCACTTAAATTCTCTCTCGATCAAATGAATGTTTCATCTTCTAATAGTGCTGGAGCTATAATTTATCAACTTTCCAAAAGAAGGGTTGTTTGCTCTATGGTGGACGAGGACGAAGAGGAGGAGCAAAAACTCCAGTTTCTGGAGGGTCAGACGGAGTTTCTAGAGAACTTAGATCCATGTTTGATACTGTGAAGAAAACAGATGCAAATGTCATAATCTTTTTAGAATTTTTAGATCGTTATGAAATTATAAATTTTAACCACAATATTCAGTGTAATTAACAGTACTTTTAGCTAGAGCTTCCAAGTACACCTACCCGTTCGTCCCGTCCCGTCCCGTCACATGCACCTCTGAATACCATTTTTCCGTGAAGTTGATAAATGATGATTTCTAGCGTCGGCAACTCTTAAATGATTAAGTGGATAAAACTTCTAATTCTGTACATTTCTTCCAAGATATTCAAATAACAACAACCAAAAATCCTGGAACTGGAACGTACTATGAATCCAGGAGCCTCAGACAAGAGGCAAAGATGTAGGGCGTGCAAAAATTTTGTTACAGTGGGATTGATTTACAAACCGCAGAAGCAGGGAAGTATATACAAGTTGATATTACGAGTTCGAAGTTGAGCAAGTTGAAATCGTTGTGTCAACCTTAATAACCCTTGTATTGTAGGACCCGCAAAAGCTACATTTGTGATAAAGCCAGTGGAAGGGTGCTGTTCCCTTCTTATCACAGTCATTGCATAATACATCCTGGACAAGACAACCACAATTAGTTTCAATTTTTACAAGACCAATATACTTGAACAATTTTGAATGGGTTACCTGACAACGGTCCCTGTATTCTTCTGGAAGCTCTTCAGAAGCCAACAGAGCATCGAGCATGCCAAAGTAAACCTGAGCAGAAGAGGCAGAAGGGTGAGAAGACCCAGCAATAAGTTTCTTGGTTTGACTCTCAGCACATGAGATGATTACCACCAAAATTAACAGAGAAAGTTCAGCTGCATATACACGTGTTTCTTAATCACATTGGCAACACCTCATGCTTCAGGACTAACCAACTCATCATAAGTGGAGAACTCTAATTCGTTGGTTAGTTCATGGTCTTCCATTCCCATTCTGCTTATTACGCTCTTCTACTTAAACTGATGGCTAATTTTCAATTTCTTTTTCTTAACTGTTCCATTCTTCCCGTTCATCCATCAATAAACTTATCTAAATGCAACTATTCAGTTTCTCACAAACTTTACATTGCTTTCAGCAGCTCAATACCCTTGGATTTCAGTAATCAAGCTGTTTAGAAATACAGGTATGCTTGATACTGTACCACCATTCAGAGGGAAACGGTCGAATCACGTTTCAAATAAAAACAAAACTCAATTAGCAAATACTATCGAATATGTGATGCTGTTAAAACGACTTTCATTAAAGGAAAAAAGTGTGAAATATTTCATAGCCATGCCGGTCTTAAAAGGCCTCAACCACATCACAATATCATCGCCATGAACATCAATCATAACAGCACACATGAAAATTTAAAAGGCCAGTTCATATTGATCTTACCGACATATCTCCCAACGATTTGCTACAAATTGGGCAGGTGTAATGGCTGCAAGTGTATGCCTGACACAATGAAAGGTGAAATAAGGGTTAGTGCCCTATCAGATTTCATTTGAATTGTTCCAACTAAGTAAAAGCCCAGTAAAGGATAGACCTGAAAGCAACTTGAATGCATGAAATGGCCACAAGGGAGAGCTCTGACACTTGCACTCGAGGTAAATAAGAAATCACAACAGATGGGGCAATTTGTTTCAAGGCCTTTTTCTCGACATTTGTGGTCGACTAGCTTCATTGCAAGGCAACAATTACACTTCATGCAATGAAAGAAGTCAATGCCAAGACCCTTCCCAAGTCGGCATAAATTGCAGAAAGGGCAGTGATAAACAGTTCTGAAATTATAGCAAGAGACATAAGGAATACGATTGATGAGCAATATAATGCAAGTGTAAATATAGAAATCATAATTAAAGGTTACTGGATCTATTCATTACGGAGTAACTGCTCCATTCTAGTTTATCACAGCATCTTAAGCTTACAACTGTAGTTCAGAGGATCATGCAACATGAACATTTACATAACACATTAACAAGACACCGATCAAGGTAGCATCAAAAGAAAAAAGAGCTCAGTGAAAGCTTGTAACCTTTCATCATCGAAGAACCTGCAGATGTTACAATAGTAATTTGCCATAGAGAACCCGCCACAAGAAGGTGTCGAGCATACTGGTCCAACAGGCTGGATTTTCAGGCAGCGCATACACATAATTTCAGATGTAGCTTTCCTGCATGTAGAATTAATTACTAATCAGCATCATCAACTTTACCAGTTTAAAATTAAAGAAAAAAAGAACTTCATCAATAGAAAAACATTACCGGTCCATAGAATGGTCACTGACTTTATCATGACAGAACCGGCAAGTAAATAATTTTCCACAGCAAGCAGCGCGAAGTTTGCAATTTCTTTTATAATGCTCACATCCAAATACTTTTTTCTCTGGATCCCGGAATGAAGGGAAACATCCAAGTAAATCTTCACTATTTGAATTCTCACCAAGTTGTGTTTGAGGAGACTTCTGCTGGGCAGCTATCCAGCGACTAACATAACCAATATATTCATCAGAGAAACAGAAAGCTATAGTCAGAAACTGCACAGCGTGTACAACAATGAAACAAACCTGGTCATAAGATTTTGAATAAGGTAGGCTTTTCTTCTTGGATCAAGAGTTGAATCACGAGAAACTTTTCTTATCTCTGCTTCAAGCTCATTTTGATTCATCCGAAAAATATCTTTCCACCCAGGCTTAAATGTCTGATCACTGGTATCCAGGCTCTCATATAGATCAGTACCTAAACAAGAAGGGTCGACAAACATCCCAATAATCATTCCGTGATATGAGCCTCTAATTAATAATGTTATAGAATCAATAGGTAACAGCAAATAAAGATAGGACAAAGACCTAGAGATATACAACTCTCTGATGTTGTTGCATGTGGACTTGCAGCAGAAGTTCCTTCCCACCATTCATTAAGCCACTCACTGAACATTGTGTTTTTCGTAGCCTGTTTCCATGTATCCATCATCCTATTTTGTTCCTCCTGTGTAAGAACAGATGTCACCCAAGGAAGCATTGACTGAAGCACCTCTGCACCAGTAGTACCAATTATTCGGCCAACAATTTTATCCTGTTCCTCTACAGAAAAATGCCTATCAAATAATGGCCACAACTCCAGTTCTTCTCGGTAAACATGTTGATCCAGGGTTACTCTCAATGATTTACACATGCTCTGAAGTGTTGTTGCAAGCTGATTATACTTCGTAACAGCATCTTCGCGATGAGACAGGTCTGTGTGATTATTTGATAAAGCATCAGGGGCATCCGTACTCTTCAAGCATTCATAAAGATGCGTAAGCTCAGAAAGTGCAGATGATATATATTCAAATAATTTTTCCTCCTGTAGGTGGTCCAGGGTGTAAGAATGGCTAACATTATGAAGTGTCTCTTTAGATTCTAGGGCAGGGAAAACTATATCATCTTCCGCATTACTATGAGCCCTATATAAACCCCACAACAGACGAAATCTACCAGTAAACTGCCTAAGCAAAGTTTCACTGCAATCAGTTAGTTTTCCAGATTCTATGTCTAGATATTCCACATCTTTGCGGATTGCCTTATGAAATTTGAAAATGTTGTCTATAGGCCGGGATGCATAACCAACATCAGCTGGACTAGAATCCATCTCCCAGTTAAAAAGACTGGAGTTCAGGGAGGGAGCAGGACTAATAGAGGAGCGTAGTGATTTTGCTGCAGCAAGAGAGCTCATTCCTAAATTACTGCTGTTCACTCCTAACCCTGGAACACAGCAAGCCTGATTGCTACAAGAGAGTTTTTCTGGGTTTCCATTCCCTGTAGAGCAGCAGGTATGACTTTCTTCCTGAGATAATATGTTTCCACGCTTAAGCGGTCTTCTACAGTCATCTGCTTCAGTGGACAGTTTATCATCAGTAGATGATGTAACACTACATACTTTGGAAAGTTGTCCACTATCTCCCTCATTTTCAGATAGAACTCTTGCTGGACAACAACCAATGGCATTTGAAGATAAACAAACATTCCTGGAACGACCTTTGCATGCCCACCCCGAAAAAAGTGTAACTAATGCCGTGTCTGATGCAGGAGCTGCATCAGATTAGAACTCAAGTTAGGAACTGTGGAAACTGGTAATAGAAATGGCACAGAACGGACAACTTTCTCAATAAAATACTAGTGCAAAATACAGTTAAAGATTAACAACAAACCTGCCATGCAAATGTTTTGAAGAAAAGCAATTGCTTGCTCATCATTAAGTGATCCTACCAACCAGGGCAACACACACTCGATCAACTTCAAGGGCATCACACATAAGCTTTCATAAAGAAGTTCTCGCTGTCTTTTGGTACTAAAATATGTTCGAGCAAGGGGGAGAACCTACAGCACATAGTCAGCACAGGATCAAGAAGACTGAAAGCATAAACGAACCCCATCTAAAATATGTATGAAGTAGGAAATGGAAAAACAGATCTATGAGAATGACAAGTTTTATGCAATAAAGAAGAATTAGCATGTTAACCTGAACTTCTTCGTTTTGAAAGTGCTTCTGGATAGTATCCATGATGTGATCTGCTTGCAAGCACAAGTTTGTGTAAAACTCAGTGACAGATACATTGGCTCCAGCACTTTGAACGCTTTCGATGAGGCACCTAAGCTTGTCAAATTGACTTTCTTCTTCCACATGCTCCTGTACAAAAGAGATCTCTGCATCTACAGCAGGGAATATAACTTTGTCCTCAGCAATACTGCAGTCAAAGAGACAAACCACCATTCATTTCACAAGATATAGCCTAATAAACAACAAAGTATGTTTTTGGTAATTCTGTGAAGCACAAAGCTGAAAGGAGTAAGGAGCTCCAATATCTCGCCAAACGGACCACTTAATGAACCTAGGGTCATCATCAAGGAGGGTCATCATAAAGGAGATGTCTATACTTTGAGGAAGTCAACTTCACTTGAAAACAGAATTGGCGATAAACCTACCTGTGAAAAATGCAAACTTCAGCAATGAATTGTAGCCGCCTATTCAGTGCAGAAAGATCAGAAACATCTTCAGAATGCTGTATCTTCCTAGCTGCTTCAGCTATATCTCTCAACTCTCTTTTTATTGCATTATGCCAAAGTAAAATTTCATCTATAGGATGGGACAAGGTGGAATTAGTGTCATCACAGCTTAACTCCATAAATTTCCTTTTGACTGCCTTTGATGAGTTGCACAAAGAGTCACATGCACAAGTCGCCTTACTGCTTTGACAAAAAAAGGATGATGTCCCAATTTCTCGATAATGAGCCTTAGAATCATCTCCACAACTCTTACACAAATCTGACAATTTGGTCCCTTCCATCCATGTGAATATTACCTGCAACAACAGAATCATTTAATTTCGCCCCTTCACCTCCTTAACGATGAATGAACATTCAGAAACCGAAACTCTCCAAAAGGACCCTCACCCGCTGAAGAAGTTTTTCTTCTGGGATAATTTTGCACAAGCACTTGCGCATATCTTGATCTTCATCAGATGAAATAGAGGAAGAAAGCCAAGGAAGGAACTCTGCCATCATGTTAACAGGAATGCTGCACAAAAACTGCCACACCAACGATGCTTGCTCTTCAAATGAAAACTTTTCTATAAGCAAAGGGAATACCTGCAGCACTCAGCAACTATGTTGTAAGCATTCAACAACACAACATTACATGCAAGTATCATACACTAGATAGCAAACTAAAAGACATATCATTAACATTCTACTGCAATCTAAGTGGCGACAACTTGTTGTAGATATGATGCTAGAGTGAACAGTCCTAAATTCTTTAGTGAAAAACCTCTAAACTTCTAAGGTGCCAAAGGAAATGATGTGAAGATTACCTGTAGGACTTCAAATGAAACTTAAAAGGTACAAAGACAAGGATAATATTAATTTATGTCATTTAAACATACATATGTGGAACTAGCAAATACCTGTTCTTCTTCCTTGTGCATATGCTGGCTAAGAGATGTTTGAAGGGCTCCAGTGCGAGAGGCTAATTCCCTGCGATAACTTTCTTCATTTTGCGTGTTAGAATTGAGCAGCTCAAATAACTGATCAAATAGAACACTTTCCCCCTCATGTTCAAGGGAGTAAGTTCGTGCCACATTCTTTACACGTATATCAAGAGCTGGAAAGATAACCTACAGATCAAAAGAAGAAACAATGAAAACATTCCATTATTTAACAAGACCAAAACCTTCAAAAGGAAGCAGAGACATCATCTTCCATCTGTGGGACTGTAAACTTCACTTATCATGTTATTCTGCTTGCTTACCCTTTTATCTCGGTATGCAAATTCCTCATGGATATATCGTAAAGTATCTAAATTGTTGCTTGTCACTATCAACAGGTGATGTCGACAGCATGTAAATTAAGAAAAGAAGGGTAAATTTCTGAAGAAGGGTGAGAAGACTAATGTAAGGTATGCAATTGGAATCAACTAGCCCAAAAACCAACGCCCAAAAATACGCACTGTTAAATAGAATAAAACTATATTCCAAAAGATTAAGCAATTTATAGCCAGCAATATTTGCAGCTAACAATTTATCAATCCCTTAATTGTAGCTAATTAGAAGCCCACATCTCAAAATGCTTTATGAGATTCAGATTCTGGCCAAGTGGTTTTTGATAAAGTTTTTTCTATCACTATATACTGTCACGTCAATCGGAAAAAATCAGATGGCATCAGGTACAGGGCAAACATTTACAATTACTAAAAATAACCTCTACTGAAACAATCCAACTGAGGAAATTGAATAATTTTCATGAATGCGAAAGCATAATTAAAATAGAAATGAAAGAAGATAACTATAGTTCTTAACTATTTCACTTATAAAAAAGAAATCAAAGAACATTAGAAGAAATAAGAGAGAGCTCTGAAGAGGAAGGAATCTCTATCTGAAGCAGGAACAAACCTCGTCCTCAGCATTGCAGTGGTGCTTATAAATGGCGCGGAAAAACTGATACCTATCCAACAAGGGCCGAAAATCGCCGCCGTTAGTGACGTAGGCCATGGCGGCGCGGTGGAGGCCGTCGAGCTCGGACCTAATAGCCTTGTGAAAGAAGAGGAATATTAGGATTGGCGATTTGAGCGCCGAATTCTTGACGCAGTTCTTTGTCGGCGTAGAAGGATCAATTGGGTTCACGGGACCGGCCATCACCGCCACGCCTCCAGCACTGCCGCCGTCTAGACCCGAAAATGGGGCTGCCATTACCGGAGAGGTCTCAATAATTCCCGAGGCCTTCAGAGAGATTGCTCCTATGCTCCGAGTTGGTTAGATTTCCAAATCCATTAGCACGGCTTTTCTGGATTATATATATTGTTTTTTCTTTTTCTATTTTCTTTTTTTCCCCCCTACCTACGTTCAGCTTCCAGAAATTGTTCCCTGTATAAACATGGTTTTCTTATATATATATATATATATATAATCTTTTCTAAATTCTAAATACGTTTTTTATAAGGAGACGAAGAGAGGAGGCAAGAAGACAAAACACGATAGCTAGAAGGTTTCACTATACATTGCTTATGTATATGGTTGGTTAGAGGAGAGACACCCAAAAAATGAAGTGAGAGTGGTTTCAAATTCAATATAGCGTGTTACGTGTCGACTGGTGATCGAGTATCCAACTTAATGTTACATTTTTGCCCTTACTCTTACATGGAAATGGAAATAGGAAATACATAAATAAATATATACATATTGGCACATGAAAAATAGGCCACTCCGTCACGTAATCATATGGGTATATTAGGAAATACCTCATTCTTGGGCAAATAATATCCTAATTAGAACGGAAATAGACTTGAGTCTGACATCAGAAGTAGACGCTGAATGAATTAGTATTTTTTTAATATTAGGAATTGACAAGGCAACTCTTTAGGAAGGATAGAACCGTTGACCCAGGCGTCAGTACCACGTCGGCTTAATTTTTAGAATAAAACTTGTAGTAATAATTCAAATGCAATAAATGGTTACATTAATTAAATTGAAGCTGTTATCTTACTTGGATTTGAAAATTTATTTTAATTTCAAAAACTAATTAATATAATATAATCTTCATTTATCCGTTAATATTATTGGACTAACAATTTTCTTTAGATTATTATCATGGCATTGTCTAAACTGTTTACTTGGAAAAACTCAAATGAAAGTCAAAAACTGAAAAATAAGGTAGATTAATGGAAACAGATTTGATGAAGACGGGAGGGCATGAAGGCAGCACATGAAATGGAGGTCTCAAAGGTGTGGCGATCGTTGGATGCCACGAGTTGTGCCCGTGTCTTCACAAGCTTTTCTCTACCCTCCTAATTCCTAAAGCCTTGGAGATACAGATACCTCCCTTGCCACTTGCCTCGCTTGTCCACGTTGATTGGACCACTATGCTAACATTCTTTCCTCTAATCCTAACTAACCCTCTTCTTTCTTTGTAAATATATTTGAATGATTCAACATCTCATCTGTGATTTCATAATATTTCTTCAAAGCCTTCTTGCTTTATGTATGTTAATTAACAACTATTTGTAAATTAACACCTACTTCAGAAGCAATTAATATTTAATATTCAACTTCATAATTTAAAGGTTTTGAAACACACATTTTGAGTAATTTTACCAAACTTATTATCCTAATTAGATTCCAAATTCAGCCTATTTTACTTAAATAAAACATAAATTACACATTTTTATTCTTATATTTATTGAAATTTTATTTTTAATAGACGAAAAAGATATTAATACAACCAATTATATTTTATTTTATTTTATTTAAATGATGAAGAACGTAAATATTGTTTTACCTCCTTTAAACTT
>JAOTAZ010000218.1:10495636-10507780 GCA_025629785.1 Erythroxylum oxycarpum | reverse complement strand
CTTTAGAGATAGTCTCTATTGGCTATTCAGGTTTGAGTCTTCATACCGACACCTGGATCCTGGCTTTCGGGAAGGTCTCGGTAACAAATTTTTTGTTTTTCCGCTGCTGGAGCATGTGATGTTCCTCCCTGGATTTTCCTACACTAAGCATATTCACAATTTTCTTCCAAACTAAGTCCAACATTTAACATTCAAGTTACGATATCACATATTCTGTCTAATTCACATTCAAGTAGCACTTCAAATATCACATTCATATATCACAAACCTCGGACCTTCAATGTCTAGAAATCAGCACAATCACAATCACAATAACATTCATTAGTAATTTAATACAGTATTTAAATAGAACAAACAGTAAGTAAGACCATCTAGGTCGACTCACAGTATGCCCCAGATTAGCAATTGCTTCCAAGATCTGAAAATGTCTGAATGTGGATGCTTATCCTGCACATCAACATTATGCAATACACACATTGCATGCTTATCCTGCACATCAACATTATGTAATACAGACATTGCACACACAAATTAATAACTTAGCATAATTATAAGTATTCATTTATTCACAATTTTGTGTATGGACTATGAACAACGCATGCTTAATGACAATCCTGGGTACTTTTCCATTGCTCTCATCACATAGTCAATCATTTATCAAAACTCACCTAAGTATGATTTGTACTTAGGTTTATACCTCAATAAAATCCTAAAAATCAAAATTCTTAACTCACTTGCTTAATTCAGATTTTTCATGGAACACACTTTCCGATCTACTATTTTTGATCAATCTGACAATGAAAATCACGTAATTTTGTAAAACTTTCTTCTTGAAAATTGTTCTCCTATCTCATTCAATGTCATGATCATGGTTAAGTTGATTTAGAAAAGTCACGATCGTGCTTGTGCATGATCGTGCTTTTCCAGAATTCTCTAAAATGTCAAGAATGTACAGAAGCATGATCGTGCAACCCCTCTTTTTGTCTCCAAATTCACAAGCTGTAGAGTCTCTTCTTCTCAAAACAGACCTTCAGATCAATAGTTCATGGTCTTTTTGACAAGGAATATGAAAGATTTAGGCAAAACACTCTTGTGAACAATTGTTCATTTATGTCTCCAGTTTTTAATGACACTAAATTCGTGCAATTTGGTTTAGTATTCTGTAAGTTATACTAAAACAACTACTGACTGTTCCCAAACCACGATAGAATCCAAAAACTCATCTTCAAGCCAAAATTTGAAATTCTTAAAGACATAATGCAATTTTGATTTTTTCATGAAAAATATAGCCATATATCTCTAGTTTAATTGTAACTTAAAATCATTGCATTTGTATGCCTATAGATTAAGTTGTGGCTAAAAATGCATGTTCAGTGAAAACAATGCATTTGTACATGTTCTAGCACTCTTCAACATCATTTGCATCTTAATTCATCTCTTTTGCTTACTCTATCACTTTTAGCTTATTTCCTCGATATTTTCACTTCATTTCTATTTCATTTCAGCTCAACTGTCCAATTCTTATAAGCTTAACTCCCAAATTTTACACTAATTGTCTCTAAATTTTCAATATAATTTTCCCAAAAATTCCAAAGTCATCTATAAAATTTCTACAATATCATTTGACTCTTATTTCTATTTCCATTTATAATTGACCTATCACTTGGCATTTTTCGTAGTCAAAAAGTACTTATAATTTTTGAAAATTTTCCTAAAATTCTCCAAAAATTCTAAATCAACAATTACAGTTTCCAAATCAATTTTCAATACAAACAAACCACAATCCTCAATAATATCACATTACAATTCAATTATTCACGAAATATCAATGAATGCATGTACAATAATTTTAATGTGTGCAAGAATTCAAATTCACGTCCGTGTATGCTAACATTATGCATGAGCATGAAATGCATTTTTCTTAATCTCTCATTGATCTCTATTGGGCATAACCTAAATGGTAGAGATATGGACTTTCTTAGGTCTTAGTAATAAAAGATCACTATTTTCTCTTCTCGGATGAAACCAGCATGAGAAGAGTTCTAGAGTAAAAGCCATGCTAATGTTTTAGGAAGCCTAATATTCTTTGTATATGGAAATTGTATCTAGCTAAAGAAGACCTTAAAACTATCTCCTTATGGGTGAATTTTCATAATATTACCTTAGACTATTGGTCATCATAAGGCCTTAACTATCTTATTAACTCCTTAAATTAGCGTTTATGTCTTAATGAGCACACTACTGAGGTGAGAAGAACAGACTTTACCAAAATCTAAATTGAAATGGAACTTAAGAAAAACTTGTCAGAAACCTTAAGAATAATGAGGTTGGGAGTGATGTTGAATTAATAGAAGATGAAATTTCACTCTTATGACCTTGGAAGCCTACTCTTCAACAATGTTTTAAAAATTGGAAAGTAATAGGCAGAACTTTAAAACGTTGAACTTACCTGGAATTGATGAAACTTCATTTCGAGCTCACTAATCTTAGCCCAACTCCAATTAAACATCAAAAGGATGACTTTGATGAAGTAAATCACGCATTAGTATAGACTTTACGTTCAATATACAAAATGCACAAGAAGGGGGGGAGGGTTAAATTGTGTATTCTTTCTCTTAAATACAATCCCCTTTATATATTTCTTTGAAAACTTGCTTATACAAAGCTATTAAGTAAAAATCACAATGCATTTCAATTAACTTCTAAATACTTGTATAAAACAATAGAAATTAAAAGTTGAGAGTTAAGAAAGTAGACATAGTGATTTTATCCTGGTTCACCCCAAACCGTGGGCTACGTCCAGTCCTCAAAATCCTTTCTGAGATTTGACTATTCTTCTCAAATGTACAAGTATTCTTTTTCACAGAGCTTCTTCAGGTATCTTACACCAAGTATTATTTTTCTCATTTAGCCTCTTTAGGCTCTCAGCTTTTCTTCTCTCTTACAAGAAAGATATTGCGAGCTTTGTTATAGTAATGATAGCTCTAGTGTTTTGCACAATATATACTTAATATCACTATCTCAAATCACTAATTGAATTCACTAACTTTTAAAATCACTAACTTCTTCAGTCTTCGACTCTGACTTGTATTTATAGCATTCATCTTCAACTACTTCTTGATAACCGCTTCTTTCTTCTTGTTTCTTGATTCTTGTAGAAATAGTTATTCAGTTGAGTTCTATAACTAACTCAAATTGATTAACCATTCGACTTAGTATTGGGTCTTCGTCTTAGTTTTTCTTCGGTCTTACTTTTGCTTCTATCTTAGTTTCTTCCATCTCACTTTTGCTTCCACTTTCTTCTTAGTTTCTTTCGTCTTACTTTCACTTCCATCTTAGTTTTGCTTCCGTATGCTCAAAACAACTCATCACTTTCGAATATTATTATTATTTGATCTTCACTAAAATTATTAGATGTGAAGTCATTTTAACTTAACAATCTCCCCCTTTTTGATGATAAGAAATAATCATAATTTTAGAAAGATAATCGAGTATTATTTATAAGAAGATATACAATTGAAAAAATTGTAAACTATACTATCTTCTTTTTTTGCTCTTCTCTTCTCTTCTTTTCTCTTCTCTTATCTTCTTCTTCTCCCCCGATCTTTCTCATTTTCTCCTCTCCCCTTATTTGTTATTAATCAAAAATCATGGCCGAAGATGCTTAATTATTTCAGAGAACATTTGTTTCATTTCAGTACGGAGTAACTTAAGGTCTTGTCGTACATGAGCTACTTCCTCATGTAAGTCATCCATTAAAACATGCAGATTATCAACCTTGTCATGAATTTCTTCAATTTATTCAACTAAGGCTTCATCACTCTTTTGTTTTACTTCTTCCAAACTAATAGTAGTACCAAATGATTCTGAAGGTAAGACATCCGATTCAATGATTGTAATAACGGGAGGTTTGAATGATAAGTTTCTGTTAGGGAGATCAATGTCATCAGGTCTAGGTAACTTTGGAACTTTTTTTCCAAAAAGGTGTAGTACATTTCCAATTGCAGATATAGAGCTTAAGAGTCTAAGGTGCATAATTAGGTGCATAAAAGTCTCCATGTTGAAATTAATACCTCCAACTCTGATGGTTCTGTACTGCCCTTTTGTGATTTTGCCAACTACCTGAGAAGTTCCATCAGTGGTGAAGCGACCACAATGACTTTCTGACGCCTTTAAGATATGATGGGAAACATAGATTCCTATCTATTGAATACGCCTCATCTATGTTCCTTACTTCAGCTTCTATCTGATCTTCTGTCAGATCACTTGTCATCCCTTCTGGATACATTTTCTTCCTCCCCTTTTTCTTTATTGCGTACAATGTAAGGTCTTGGTTGAATGTCAGGTGCAATCTTAATCACTGTTATTTTTGTGAGTGGGTAAATAGTATACTTCTGCTTGGTCATCTGTGTTAGATATGGTTCTGATCTCTCATCCCGCAGAATACTATACAACCTTTTCTCTCCATGATTCAACATATGTATTAAGCGACTATTTACTAAGATTGGTTCAAATTGTACCTTGACTAACCTTCTCATAGGTTCTCTTATGATTATAGAGCTGCTACTCCTGACAGGTTCAACTTCTTCAATGATCTTCATTTTCAAATCCTCTTTTCTCATTGGTTGAGAAGGATTAACCTGTGCTGGACTAGGTTCAACTGACTTTTTCATTTGTTGAACAACAGTTAGAGTGCTCTTTTTCTGACTGATTTTCTGCTTCTTACTTTCTTCAATTAGCCTAGGAGGTTGTTGTTAAAGGTTGAGGTTGAGGTTTCTTTCTTTCAAACTCCAACTTTCTCTTAATCTCAATCTCTTTAGTTAATTTTGCTGTGTCTTCTTACAAAATTGAGACTAAAGATTTGGATGCCTACGATGCTTTCTTTCTAGAGTCTCCACTATGAGTCAACTCTTTACCTTTCTTTTGCTCTTGTTGACGCAGGGTTAATAGTCTAGGCGACCTTTTTTCTTGTTTGGGTTTCTCCGAAAGAAGTGTGTCCCCCTTTCTCTTCAAAGTCACTTGTTTCTCCATTTGTTGCACCTGACTTTCTTCTCTTTGAGGAATAATCTTAACTTTTATTGAATCATTTGATGATTTCTTCAATCCTTCTATAGTCATTCTTCCAGTGGATTGAGATTTTGATTTTCTTGTGGGAGTTACATTTTCACTCAAACTTTGCTTGACAGCACGCACCCCCTCAATCCTTGCTTTCGTTGTAGAATCTGTATCCTCTTTTTCTTGATTATTCAAACCCATTTTGCTGATGGTTGTAGCATTAATGATGCTTTTGATGTTCATCTTCATTCTATTTTCTCTATCAAGAAGGATTCCAGAATCTCTGAAGATTCTTGTTAACATCATACCATACGATAGGGCATTTGAGTCTTTCTTCATCTTTACCATGTAATTAAGGATTAGGTATGGAAGATCTATGGGTTGGCGATTGAGGA
Source organism: Erythroxylum oxycarpum (assembly GCA_025629785.1). Lineage (NCBI taxonomy): Eukaryota > Viridiplantae > Streptophyta > Magnoliopsida > Malpighiales > Erythroxylaceae > Erythroxylum > Erythroxylum oxycarpum. The sequence continues at coordinate 10,502,330 of JAOTAZ010000218.1, read as the reverse complement.
GATGAAATAAACATTGCTCATCTAACATCGTTACCAGATTCCTCAATCCTGTTCTTGGTAGAACACCATGGAAGAGTAGCGAATGTAGAACCCTAGCACTTGACACAAGACTTGAGGCCTTCTTCTCCTTTGGGTCACTACATCCATATAGTTGTCGATTGATTTGTACCTTCTCTACACTCGCTTGAGTCATCCATCTTGCTTTATGAGCTATCCACCACTAATACTAAAGTATCTTCTACTACCTCTACATTCTTCCAGAAATCATATACTTTATTCAGGTAAACTGTCTCATGAACCTGAAAGAAGTTCTTCCATATAGCTGCCACAATCTCCAGTTCGATATCCATCTGGTCCTTCTTCAAGGAATCGAAATCAACGTGCCTTCCACTAGTCATTGATTGCTCCATTTGTATCTGTAGTCAATAAAGAACTAAATGCACAAATGTATTTCTCAAACAGGTGATGTTAGTTTCCAAAGTTGAGAGTGTGAGCAAAGAGAGTTTGACACCAAAACAAAGTAACGAAATGTTTTGTTGAGAGTTCTTTAAAAGCCAGTGTTAGGGTATCTTAAGAGTGTTCTAGAGTAGGTGGTATTCTTAAGGCTTTGAGAAGCTTTCCCTCCAAAACTTTCTCATGACAGAAGTTACTGTCTGTAACTTACTGTTGCTGTTACCTTGAACTCTTACCACTTTTTATCTTCTTAACTAAGAAGATCATTTGGGTCATGAGGTGTCAGACAGTTGATCACTCAACAATGCCATATTCAGGTTTCATCTTATTTCTTTGAATCTTTCTTCACTCAATGGCTTAGTGAATATATCTGCCCATTGATACTTCGTCTCAACAAATTGTAGACTTACGATCTTCCTTTGTACGTAGTCTCGTAGGAACTGATGTCTAACTTCGATATGCTTTATCCTTGAGTGTTGTATTGGATTCTTCGATAGGTTGATAGCACTTGTGTTGTCACAGAAGATTGGGATTTGTTCCTATTGTATTGAATAATCTTCTAATTGGTACTTAATCCTTAATGTCTGTGAGCAAAAACTTGCGCGACTGACATATAATCAGATTCTACAGTGGATAGAGCAATTGAGCTTTGCCTCTTACTTGGCCAGGAAACTAGGTTGTGGTCAAGAAAGTGACATCCTCCTTTCGTACTCTTTCTATCAATCTTATCTCCAACGTAATTAGCATCACAATAGCCAATTAACTTGAAATCTTTACCTTTCTCATACATTAAGCAAAGATTAGTAGAACCTGATAGATATCTCAAAATTCTTTTGATAGCTATATAATGAGACTCTCTAGGATCTGATTGAAATCTTGCACACAAACAAACACTAAATAAAATATCAAGTCTGCTTGCTGTAAAGTAAAGTAAAGATCCAATAATTCCTCTATACAGTGTTTGATCAATCTTCTTACCACCTTCATCTTTAGACAAATGGTTTAAAGGACGCATAGGAGTTGACATTGGTTTCATTTTTTCCATCCCATACATAATTAATAGTTCTTTGATATATTTCTGTTGATGAATGAAATCTTTTCTTCGATTTGCTTAACTTGCAACCCAAGAAAGAATTTTAATTCACCCATCATGCTCATCTCAAATTCATTCTTCATCAAATTCTCAAAACTAGTACATAGCCTTTTAGACATTGTACTAAAGATAATATCATCAACATATATTTGTACTATGATGAAATCATTCTTAATGCATTTTCTAAACAATGTCTTATCTATATGTCCTCTAATAAAATCATTATCAATCAGAAAAGAACTTAAATGATCATACCAAGCTCAAGGATCTTGTTTCAATCCATACAAAGCTTTATGAAGTTTATATATATAGACGAGTTTCTTAGCATCTTCGAAACCAGGAGGTTGCTTTACATAAGCCTCTTCATCTATAAAACCATTAAAAAAGGAACTTTTCACATCCATTTGAAATAGCTCTATATCATAATAGACAACATATGCAAGCAAGATCCTAATAGCTTCTAATCTGGCTACAAGAGCATAAGTTTCATTATAGTCTATTCCTTCTTGTTGATTTATAGCCTTGAGCTACTAATCTAGCTTTGTTATGAATTACTTTACCTGACTCATCTAGTTTATTCTTAAAAATCCTATGATAGACTTTTTGGAGGGTCTGGGAACTAAAGACCAAACTTTATTCCTTGTAAATATGTCCAGTTCCTCTTACATGGCTAAAATCCAAGCTTCATTCTGAAGAGCTTCATCAATTTTCTTAGGCTTTATTTCAGACATAAAAGCTACATTTGCTTCTTTTCTGAATTTCGACTTAGTTCTCACACCTTCTGAAGTTTCTCCATTAATCAGATTTTTTGGGTGAGAAGACTTATATCTCTAATCCATTTTCAGACCAAGATTTTAAGGAATATCATCTACTTTATCTAAAGGAGTATCTGATGGTGTTACATCTTCACTATCAACCAAGGGTACTGATAGGGTTTCATTATCAGTATCAGTCTTTCTATTTGTTTGAGAGATATCATCAAATTTAACATGAATAGATTCTTCAACAATCTTAGAAGCAAGATTATAAACCTTATAAGCATTAGAAGATAATGAATATCCAAGAAAAATTCCTGAATAAATCTTATAATCAAATTTATCCAAAATTTCTTTTGTATTCAATATAGTACACTTGCAACCAAATGCATGGAAGTAAGAGATATTAGGCATCCTTCATTTCCATAAGTCATATAGAGTTTTCTTTAGCATAGGTTGCATAAGTATTCTATTTTGAATATAAAAAACTGTATAAAAGCTTCTGTTCATAATACTTAGGAAGATTCATTTCATGTAGCATGGTTCTTGCCATTTCCTCAATCGTCCTTTTCTTTCTTTCTATAACTCCATTCTGCTGTGGCATTCTAGGAGAAGAGAAATTATGGAAAATTTCATTCTTTTCACAAAATATTCTAAATTTTTCATTCTCAAACTCACCACCATGATCAATTTTAATACCAGCAATGCAAATTCCCTTTGCATTCTATAACCTTTTTGAAAGCACTTTAAAACATTTAAAAGATTCATCCTTATGTGATAAAAATAATATCCAACAAAATCTAGTGAAGTCATCAACAATTATGGGACCATACTTCTTTCCGCCAACAATTAATGTCCTAGTTGGACCAAATATGTAACATCCCATCCCCACGTTAAGGGTTAGAACCCAGATTTCAAAATGGAGAGAATAGCAATGTGAGAGTTAAAAAAAATTGCATTTCATGCCTAGCAGCATGTCAGCATAAATGCATATGACTTTGAATCTTTACACATACAAAAATAATTGTACATGCATTCATTGACAAATTCAAAGTATGATTGTTTTTAAATGTAATTTTATTGAAAATGAGAAGTAGAGGGAGTTGAAAGAGTGATCTTGGTATGAGTTGTGATAAGGAAAGATTTGGAAACAAAAGTGATGGTTGATCTGGAAAATGTTCACTAAGTGTGTTTCAATCCATTAGCCATAACTTTCTCTCTAGTTATCCAAATGAGACGATTCTTTGTTTGGATTAAACTAGAAACATATGGCTACATTTCTTATGAAGACATCGAATTTTATTCTATCTCTAAGAGTCTCAAAATTTCATGAAGTTGAGAACTGAGTGTAGTATATTAGTGGATGAATGTAAAATTCATCTTTGGAACTTAAGGGCAAATTTGGGTTTGACCTAGATAGATTTTGGCAAAGTTGAATTCTTGAAAGTTGTAGATTATCTTTCTAGCTTTTCAACGGTATATAGTATGAAATTTTTGGACATTTGAGTCGAGAGTTATGATCTTTATAAGTAGAGATACTTTGGAGAGTGTAGATAATGATTTAGAACTTTTGGGGATGTGAGGAAGACCCAGTTGAAACATGTTCTTATGCACAACACATCTTCTTAGGTTAACCTTCTATATCTTCTTAGGTTGACCTTCTGTATCTTCTTAGGTTGACCTTGTATCTTCTTATGTTGATCTTCTTCATCTTCTTATGTACTGTGCATCTTATTATGCACTGTTCATCTTCTTATATACTGTGCATCTTCTTATGCACTGTTCATTTTCTTATGTACTGTGCATCTGCTTATGCACCGTTCATTTTTTTATGTACTGTGCATCTTCTTATGCACAATTCATGTTCTTATGTACTGTGCATCTTCTTATGCACTATTCATCTTCTTATGTATTGTGCATCTTCTTATACACTGTTCATCTTATATCTTCTGTTCCATTTTAGATCATTTAGAAGATAGAATTTATCTTTGAGGTCTTCATGAAAGTTGTAGCTCTTGAAGTCCTCTTTCGAACCATTTAAAGAACACCTTAATCAGAAAATTCTAGAGAGAGTTATGGTTGTTTCCCCGAAACAAGTTCAGTATGATTGAGGACAAAAATATGTTTGGTTCTTTTGGCCATAACTTATTCTCTAGACACTCAAATGACTTGATTCTTGAACCATTGGACTCGCAAGATATTGCTCTACATCTGTAAAAAAATCATAGCCATCTGAAATGAAGTGAGAAAGATTGAGTAAAAAATATGGGACGAGTACAGTGAGTGTGTTATTGAATATTATGAAATGGTGTTATTTCATTGAACATACTTCAGTATTTTGATGATTTTTGGACCGGTAGAGCTCCAAATGAGATGACTTCTGATTTCTGGTAAACTATAGACATTGAGCTACAAATGGTATGAAGAAATCGAAATCTAATTCAGTCTCTAAGATGTTTAAATTTTAGATGGAACTTGTGCATCGTATATTGTTATGGAAAAGAGCAGTCCAAAAATGTTTGAAGTATATCTTTTGAATCACTGAACCAAATTGAATGATTTTGGTAGCCTTAGAAACTTAAGACAATGGGGGACAATTTTTTGGAAGAAAGTGTTATGTTAGATTGTTCAAGGGTACTGTTGGAAATACATTTAAGTATAAAAGACATCAGGCATAAATGGAAAGGCAAATGGGACAATTCTCAATCATTAAGGGCATAATTGGAAGAAGAAGTGTTGTCTTGCTTATAAATGAAGAAGAAAATGTGAATGGGAGGATAAGCAGCAGTGATTTATGAAAATGAGTAAGAAAGAGAAAGAGAGTTGGTGGTTGGAGAGAAAAGAAGAAAGTTGAGCTAGGGCTTAACTCTCCTTAGTCTTCAAGAAAGATTTTGAAGTTGTTCAAGAGGAGAAAAAGGAAAAGGAAGAAAAGAGCTTTTATTTAAGCTAAAGATCTCTTCATTTGGTGAAGAATCAAGGTAAGATCATTTTGACTCTTTTGAATTTTTAGAAGGATTTTAGTTTATGGAGTTTAGAAAATGCTTAGGTTTAAATGTTCTAGAATCAATTTTAGTGATTTTGCATTGTGTGATTTTTAAGTGGATTCCTATTGAATGAGATTTGATTTGTTTTAAGAAACCAAGAGAATCCCACCCAAGAACAAGGGGAAAGACAATTTTGATTTGGAGTTTTGGCAGGCAAACTAGGTGGGTAATATATTTATGGTTATTGTGTAAATGAGCAATATGCCTAAGTGTGTGTATATGTTTGAATTGCTAAGCTATGAATAGAAATTGGATATTATGAGATTGTATGAGGTTAGAAAAGAGATGACAAGATATTGAGTTATGATATAGAGTAACCAAGTGTTCTTGAAGTGTAAGTCTAAGTTCAATTAGACATGTATGAATTATGAAATGGAAATGAGCATAATATAAGTTCTAGAACATATACCCGGGATTATCATTAAGCATGCATTGTGCATAGTCCATTTATTTATTGTGAATAAATGAATGCTTATACGTGTGCAATTATTGATGAGTGTGAAATGGGTGTTTTGCATAAATGAGTTGTGCAAGTCAAGTGTCTGCATATAAGGGTTCCAAAATTTCAGAGCAAATGCTAATCTGGAACGTACTGTAAGCAGACCGAGATGGTCTCACTTTATTGTTATTATTTGAAATTATGTATTATGTGACTATTGAATGATTATGTAGATGTGATTGTGTATGTTGGGTTCTGGACAGGAGGTCCGATGATTGTGATATTTGATTTGGATATTGAAGTGCTATTGAATGTGAATTGGATGAATTATGGGTACTTATGTGATTGTTAAATGTGTTAGGAATGTGTATTTGCATATAAATGAAAGTGATACTCAACTTTAATGTTGATTGTCGGACTAAGATCCGATCACATGATAAAGTGATTGAATGGGATATGAAATTGTGAGTGTTGCATTCCATTGCATGAATGCATGAAACATAATGGCAATTGTGACCAGAGTAGCCACTAATCAAAGCTTCAAGCTCAACGTGTGAAAAAGAGCCTCGAGCTCAAAGATGAATCAGAGCCTCAGGCTCAACGTTTAATGAGCCCTATATGGGACAGTTATCAATAAGCCCTATATAGGACAGTTTAGGCACTCGGTCACAACAAAGTAACAAACCGAAAGTGAGTCTCGTGTGCACTGCATATGCATAATATGAATGATTCAGTGTATTGAATGTGAAATAATATGAATATGTAAAATAATATGAAATGTGAAATAAAGTGAGATATGTGAATTATTTGTTATGTGATTGGGTGAGCTATCTATGATGGTCACTCACTGAGTTCGCAAAACTCACCCAAAATTTGCAAATATTTTTCAAGACTCAGAAGAATACCCCGT
>JAOTAZ010000218.1:10432461-10451599 GCA_025629785.1 Erythroxylum oxycarpum | reverse complement strand
TGCTTTTCATTTTTATCTTTCTCTTTGTTTATCATCAAAACTTAATCAATACGTAAAGTCAGTTTTGACTTAACAAGATGTTCAAAAAATTCATACTAAAGACAACTTATAAAATATGCTAACAAAGCAACTTAATACTAATAAATTCATATGGTGTCGGTTATTTATCAACTCAGTAGAAATATAAGCAGTATGAATAAAAGTAAAGGTGAATCTACATAGGAAAAATATCGGTGGTAAAGCCACCTTTACTGTAACATCCCATTACCTATGGGAAGTTTATAAAGCAAATTTTGTTATGATGCCATGTGAAGTGAATGAAATGATAGAACGTAGCTCGCCCTTATCGTAGGTTATATACCGGAATAACCCCGGGCGTCCCAGTGTGTACCCTGCAGTAAGGGGGTGTTACATTTACTCTTTATTTAAACTTTAACGATGCAAGTAGTTTATGCCTTCTATCATTGAAGCTTGACTTAATTGTAACACAGCTAAAGAAATTCCTAAAACAAAATTTAATTTATAACCATAATACAACCTTTTTATATGATAGTCGAATAGTGTAGAAATACAGCTAAAGAAAGTCCTAAAACAATTTAATTTATAACCATAATACAACCTTTTTATATGATAGTTGAATAGTGTAGAAATACAATTCCATTACCCTAATTTTTCTATATATAGAATAGTTTGCATATGTTTTATCCATCTTTTTTTTTTAGCTTTGTCATGTTCTAGTTTATGTTCTATTTATGTATCCTTTTGCAAACAAAAATAAAGAGAGAGTGGACTGTACTAAAGAGATTGAGATATATTTTTCCTAAATATATAATTTTCTTTGTAAAATTCATTGTGTATTAATTCCTTTCCTTATTTTCTCATTTCAATTTAATTATATTTTAAGTGCTTCATAATCCAACTTCCTAGCATAAACTTTAGATATGTTAGGAGAACACAGTTAAGTTTATATTGATAATGAGTAAGTCTTTCAAAAAAAGTGCATTAAATAAACTTAAATTAACAAAATTTTACCAAAAGATTAATAGTTGCACAAGTGTCCAACCTCTAATGCTTTTTATAGAACAAGTTAAGAGAACTTTGTAATTCTTACAGAGAGGGTTAAGCAAGAAGTGCTAGTTCCATTAGAGTTTAACCTTATTTATTATAAGTTTAAAACATTTTAGTAATTTCAATTAAACTCTAATTAGAATTACAAATAATTCTAATTAAATACCAATTATACTAATATAAGATCCAATATCTTATGTTGATCCTTATTTATTAAATATCTCATATTTAATCATAAAGTTTCTCAAACTTTACAATCATGTCCAACTTGATTAAAATATGTTTTGCTCTCTTCAGTACATTCTTTATGTGAGATTCATTAGGTTCCCAAATATGTTGATAATGACTATAAATCATAATTCTAATTTATAATTAGAATTAGATAAATAAATACTCCTTTTAATTTATCTTTAATTCTCCAATTAAACGATTTATAATTATAGATCAAGATTGACATCTAGCAATACATTATGACCACTTAAATATTTAAGAATCTTAAAGTGATTTTAACTAACCTTTCTGTGCATGATCTTTTCGTATAATTCAATCATTTCATCGTATAATGCTCCGATTAGACATAGAACATGAAATTAATATCTACTATATTTTAAGTCCAATCATATTAGTTTTGTGCCATTAGCTATTGATTTAATTAATAAAATTTGTAAACTATTTACAAAAAGTTATTCTACCTTGACTAATAATTTCCTTAATCAATACTAATCAAGAACAACAAAATATTCACCTTAATTACTGTAGAGTGATTAATCATGTCTTGATGATTCAACTACCTTCATATAAGTTCATGCTACATCCATTGACTACCGACTGAACGACCTATGATTAAAATAGGTTATAAGTAGTATCAAAACATAACTATTCCTATATAAGATAACTTTGAAGACCTCAAGTCAAAGGATCACTTATACAATCGTCATAATGAGAATTTTCATAGACATACAAGTAATGTTCTAAATAGATTTCTCATATCAGGTTTGTTCAGTAAACTTATTCTCTAACAAGCACCTATATGTTTGTTTAAGTATCTCCATACTTTAATTTATGAGATCAATCACTTCCTTCATAAGGAAAAACATAACATATACCTTACCAAAAAAAAACATAACATATACCATTCCTTTTATGTTCTATTAATGTCCAATATACTATGAACAATTTAAAGATAATATATAAATGCAATATGAATTTTATAATTATAATCTCATTATAATTTAATTAGCAATGTATAATTATCCTATAGACTTTATCATATATATCTAAACATGTGCGAGATAAATAATGTCTTTAAATAATTGTTATTAAACTACAATGAAAATGATTAGCTATTAGGGATTACAATGGGCTGAGGTTGTCCTAGACCCAACTGAGTAGGTGAGTTGGTAAAAGGTTCTTTTGGCTTAAGTGAGGTCGCGAGTTTGAAGTGCCCTTATGTATGCAGTTATTTAAAACTTAGAGTCAGAACTTTGCCTCCTGCAAGGGACCTACTCAGCTCGAGTGAGGATTAGTCTAAATGTGGATGGCTTAAAAGTACCTTCTTCTAATTGAGACTCTCTTAAGACACCACATGGATAAAAAAAAATAAAAGAAAATTTTCTATAATGTATGCATGTTTTAGTTAAATAAAACATACCGGAACCTTCAAAGGTTAGCTAAACTGGTTGAAAGCTAGAATAGGTACTTAAAATTTTGTTGTGATCCTCAATGAAAAGCCGAAAAGGCGTTACCTTTGCTCGTAAACACCGCCAAATCGGCTTTGATTATGAGTCTATGACATCATTAAGCCCCTCACTCGGTCATCAAAAAGTCGTCAGCAGTTACAGAATTTTCAGAAAAAAAGCAGCAAAAGAAAAAAGGGAGCCAACCCCACATCTCTTTCCTTTGATCCTTTTGCCAAAGAGCATTATAGTTATCCTTTTTTCCTCATTTCATATCCTTTTTATTCATCAAAGCACAAAAACAAAAAAAAAAGAGAAAGGGAGCATTTTCGCTTTAACTTGGGATCAGATTCTGCTTCCAATCCTGTTAGCCCAGAGGATAAGCAAAAAGTAAAGACTTAAGCTTTGTTGAATTCCAAAAATTAGACCTCTTCAGACTCAGATTGTCTTGAATGTCTAGGTCCAAAACTTGACCTATCCTTATTCAACAAATCCCTTCAAAGAAGTTAGATACTTCCCCAATGCAATAGTGAAGAAAGCAATGTATAAATTTATGGGGACAAAGACGTGCTTTTGTATTGCATATATAACTAGATCTGTTAAGTGTGTTTGCCATATTCTTTGGTAGAATTCTTTAACCTGTAAAAAATCTTTTTGACGATGAATAACGGTGGCGGATCATCCCATAATCGGAGCCCCAGAGAGTTGGCATGCCACGCGGGGGCCGGCGCCGCCGCAGGTTAGCTTATAAAAGTTCGGAAACTTTTATGTTCAGTTGTCATAGAAATTGTAAAAGTATTGGTTTCGAACCATTTAATGGGAGAGCTGTAAGTTAGATTACTTCAACTTCTTTCTCTGGGTTATCCAGTGTTTAGTTTATTTACTTTTGTAGATTGATTGATTTGGGTGCATGCAGATGCACTTGGTTTTTTCAGTTCGTTTTGAGAAACAGTATTGATCAAGTGGTTGAGCAATGGTTTTAGGTTTATGATTTCTCTGGTGGGGCTATTTGCAGGTGCTATCGCAGCGACTTTCGTTTGTCCATTGGATGTGATCAAGACGAGGTTACAAGTGCATGGCCTGCCAGAAGGGACTAATTCAGGTTGTTGTTGTTATTCATTCTGTGCCTTTGATTGCTATGCTTTTTGTTTGATGGACTTGATTGATATAGTTAGTTGCATTTCTTGGTGCTGGTTTTATGGTCTGCTTTAATATTGATCTAACTCTTAAAAGGCTGGGGAGGTTAAAAAGGATGGAGTATGGGCTGCTTGTTAAGAGGTTTGCTTTTGTAATGCTAAAATGCACGTTGTTTTCATGTTCTCACAGTGATTGCTGATTTCATTTGTAGCTGCTATTTGAATTAAGAATCCTGGAGTCAGATCTCTAGCCACTGTGATTCCTTTCCTCCTCCCTTTATAAACCAGCTTTTTTTGTCTTTCTGGATCTGCCGTTCAATAATCATTAGCTGTAATTTGGCTCTGAATGAAACAGAATTGAGCAACATAGATTTAATTCAAGAGATGAACTCCTGATAATGATATTGTTTTACTAGTGAATGGATAGTGCATTCTTACTGATGATATACTTCCCTTAAGAGTTTTATTTCTTTTGTCAAAGTTTAGGTAGTGTCATCATCACAAGCCTTCAGAATATAGTAAGGGTTGAAGGTTTCAGAGGACTTTATCGTGGGCTCTCTCCTACAATATTGGCGCTACTTCCAAACTGGGCTGTAAGTTTACCTTTGTTGTATTTTTCTCATGGAAAATGCTTGTAGCATTTGTGGGGCTTACGGCTGTATTAATAATACCATGGGCATTTCTATAACTAGGACTTCAGATATTCCCTTCCTCCCTTCAAATCGGTTTGACCTAACATTACCTCTCTTTTCTCTTCCTTTGCCAAATGTGAAATAGAGTTTTTGTGTTGAGGAAATCTCATGCTAATTATGCTCCTTACTGATCACTTTAGAAGAGAAAGGTATTTAGTATGTGTACTGACGTGAAACACTATTTCAATAACGAGCTATAGTCTTCTGTATCTTATGCAAAGGCACATCCTGTGCATACTTTTATCTGGCCACCAATTGAATCTCTTTAGTTTTTATTTTGAGGTGATTTGGACTGGTAATTGATGAAGCTGACCTTTTATTACAAATTTGCGGAAAGGTTTGTAATGGAGGCTTTACATTACCTGCAGCATTGAAGAGGATAAAGCTGAAAAAATGGAAACTGTTCTTAACTTTAGAATGCTAATTGCACGTTATTTTCTCCTGATGTACTAGCAATCTTTTTGAAGGTCAACGGCTTATTGAGGGAATAGGTTATGTCTGGAATTGATCTGTAGAACATTCTTAGGATATGTTCCATTTTTAAAGGAAAAACAAACTACTGTCTGACACTTTTTATATTTCTCCTAGTGACAAATGTGCTCATTTGATTTGTAGGTGTATTTCACAGTTTATGAGCAACTTAAGGGCCTTCTCCTTTCACATGGTTGGTTTTTGCAGTGTCTATCACTTGAGAATAATGCTCATCTTCTCCATGTTCACTTAGATACTTGCTACATTAGCATTGTCTCTGAACTACGGTTGTTTCAGATTTTGCCAGATTTCTGTTTGTGAGAAGTTTTAATGGGTTTTCATTGTCATATGACAGGGGATGGGAGTGACCAACTCCCCATTGGGGCAAACATGGTGGCTGCTGCTGGTGCTGGAGCAGCCACAGCAGTTGCAACAAATCCATTGTGGGTTGTGAAAACCAGACTCCAAGTAAGTCTCTGTTATCATAGTATTTCTAATAAATGTGTTGCTCAGAAGACATTTTTGTTTCAGCTGAACAATGCTGGTTGTCTGGGTAGATGATGGGTAGCTTTAAGTCTTGTAATAGCTTCAGCTGATTTGACTTTTATAATTCTGTTCCAAGAGATTGGAATGTGTGAACCATAAATTCTGGCCCTGTGGTTGCGGGGCATAAAAAAGAAAAGGGTTACATCCTCAGATATATGCTTCTCTTTTCAGTTCCTTATGCTAATTGAGGTAAATATCAGTTTCTTGAACAAGTTTACAAGTTTTTGAAAGAGATCTCACTGTAGGACCATTTTGTGATTTGTTAGTTCTTGGATTTTTAACATTTTTCTGGTGTATTCGAGGATGTGAGTATTGTTTCCTTATAATCGAAATCAAGTAAGCTGGCTGAAGAACTTCTGAACAACTCCCCATCCATAGTCTACCAAATCATTTGAGCTACTGCTGGTTACTTAGTGTAGGTTTATATTAGACTAACAGGCTCTCTATCAGCCAGTATGCATGTGAAGATATGAAAATTAAGATTTAGATTTGAGATATTTTGCGGTGTGAATTGAAATTTTCAAATAAGTGATATTCAAAATGCAAGGCTGAAGGAAGATGATAAGAGACAAACAAAAGTTCCCATTTTTTGATTGTATACTACCCCATAACAATAGGTGTTAATGGCTTTAATGTTTCAGCTTTACTAACAGGATTTAGCAGCTACAGATTTTCGCAATATGTTATTTTTAACTTCATCCAATCAATTTAAACTGAAATGCTGATCTAGATTCCTAACATCAACTTATGAATTCAAAAGCTGTTGCAGTCCCAATACCTAATTTCTATTAGAATTGTAGTGCAATTTCATAATGCTCTTTTGTGCTTTGCTGATGAATTGTCTTGGCTCGAATTAATTGTGTGGGATCATTAGAAAGAAGGTTTTTTGGTTCCAAGGCCCGAATAGAACAATTTTAAATCTATGCTTGACCAGATACCCTATTTATTTGATGGATCTTCACTATACCCACATAGGCACACATACGTTCCATCATAAACTTTATCTATTGCTAGCGAATTCTATCTTGCAAGAGTTCTAATTTACTGCTCCACATGGACAACCATGACTACTTAGGTAAAATCATACTCTAGGACTTGGCAGGCTTTGTTTATAGCAGCATGTGGTTTACTACATGCATGTAACATCAATTATGATCAATAAATGTTACTAAATCCCTGTAGAGCAGGGAAACTCAATGAAGACCTTTTAACATTATCTTCTTGTATTCGGTACTTAGTATCTACACATTTTCCTAACATGTCTTCTTGATCGCCCTCTTTACCTGTCTATTGTCAATTGTGGCATCTAAAGCACATATGTGCCAAAGGTGAATGGTATAACTAGGAGAGGAGTTGGTGCCTGATGTGCACTGGAAATAAAATCATGTTGGGAATTTTCTGATAAGCTATAGTGCTTCTGAAGATTTTTGGAATTCCTTTCTGATATGCGCATTCACAGTTCTTAATATTTCTGATATCCATACTTTGAAATATGATTTATACAAGTCCAACAATTCTGCTTGCCCGTCAGCTACATCTGATGCAAGTCTTAATCATTTCGGTTCCATTACTGACGTTAATGAAGATTCCATCTCTTTTAAGACTCAAAGAATGAGACCAGGAGTGGTTCCCTACAAAAGCATAGCTTCAGCTTTGAAAAGGATTGCTCATGAAGAAGGCATACGAGGGTTATACAGGTAAGCACTGAACATGAGCTTTAACATAGACATGCAGATTGCAATGATAATGTTCATATGCATGGGTTCCTCAAAGTTCCATTGCTACAATTTTCTATGAAAAAAATTTGCTCTTTTCTTTTCCGGAATTCATAACCACTCCTGGTTTGCTACAGTGGCATAATGCCTTCCTTGGCTGGGATAAGCCATGTTGCAATTCAATTTCCGGCATATGAGAAGATAAAGTCTTACATTGCCAAGAAAGGTAATAGTATACATGATTTGGTTATTACTTCTTGACTCCAAGATTTGGATTTTGAACTGCATTGATCATATTGTTCTGAATCTCTTAGAAAATACAACGGTCGACAAGCTAAGTCCTGGAAATGTGGCTATCGCCTCTTCAGTATCAAAAGTATTTGCCTCTGTATTTGCTTACCCACATGAGGTATGTTGTTGGATAGCTGTTCTCTTCTGATAAATTACAGCAGAGTTCTCTAGCTCAAGTCATGTGGTGCAATTATAATCGGTTAACTTGAAAATTAGGTTGTACGATCAAGGCTTCAAGAGCAAGGACAGAACAGAAACGGTGTCAAATACGACGGAGTTGTTGATTGCATTAAGAAGGTTTTCGTGAAAGAAGGTTTTCCAGGATTTTATCGCGGCTGTGCAACTAATTTGATGAGAACTACTCCCTCTGCTGTCATTACATTTACCAGTTACGAGATGATACATAGGTTTCTGGAGCATGTCCTGCCTTGGGACAAGAATCATTGAGAGCCAGCCTAAATCTGATGGCCATATGGAACCTCAACAAGAAGGAAGGGGAAGTGGGATGGAAAAACAACAGAAGTATTTTTGGGCAAGCACAAGACGAATCAAATAAAAGACCTTCCTCTATGCAGCCTATTGGAGCAAGATGTGGTTAACAGCAAGAAGCTAACTTCTTGTTTGAAACTTGCACTGTTTGGGATATGCTCAACAGGTGAAAATAGATGTCAAGCTTAATAAAACAGAAGAAAGCAACTTTGTTTTCTTCCAAAGTAGCATTATTTTCGCTTGCACTTGCGCTGCTCTCACTTGAGTTGTCCGGGTATAATTAGCTTGATCAAGTCTAGTTGAGTCACCAAAAACATTTTGTAAGTTTTTAGATGCAAAATTTTGTATTGGGCCAGAGCCAGGTGAAGTATGGCAGTGTGCCTTTGGTTCAACTGCCATCCCCTCCATGTATAATGGCTGTGTTTAGAGCCCCCAAACGCCAAGAAAAGGCATAATGTTTTTTTTTTAAATTTGAATAATTATTGATTGAATTATCGCAAAGCTAGCCCAAATGTTACAATGAGTTCACCAAAACTTAAAACAAATTATAAAGACTTTAGAAAATTAAAAGAATTTGTTAAAAATTCCATTTAGTCTACATTCCTAAAGATAGAGCATATTGGTCACATTTAGCTATCATAGTGGCCCGGATCTAATTAATTGTATCTTCAGCTAGGTTGCACTTGTTAACTTCCTCATTGGTGTAAATTCTCCTATATCTTTCCTCTTCAATATGGTGGTGAAGGTAGTTTCATATATTATGGCATCTTGCAATCATTGATTAGCGGTACAAATGATCCAATTTAGGGGTAAGGTCTAATCATAATTAAGGTAGGCTTCAAATATCAAATGTAAAATTCTACTGCAAATCGCTTTGGACTGCATTGGAATAATAGATGTCTGCGATCCTCTTCAATCTCTTTACAAAGTACATATATTGGGTCATAGGTACCAAATCATTTATTTTTTTGTACGGATCTTGTTCTTTATTACCAACCATTTGAAAATATAGGCTTTTTGATTAAGGGAACATTTCTAAAGGAGGTTGAACCAAGGAACATTCTCACCTTCTTCTTATGATGTCTTATAGCAAGATTTGTTAGTAAAAATACTTGAGGCATTTGAGATCCAAGTTACTGCATCCTACCTATGGTTGCTAATAATTTGGGGTAGATAACTAACAATTAAATTGAATCCTCTAAAGTTACCTATCCACTGAGATTGATTCATCAAAGAAGATACTTTGGAGTTGAGTGGAAGCCTATTCGTAAGACTGGATAGTTCAGTCTTTTGTAGTATAGAACTGTGATCTGTCCAATTATCGAACCATACCCAAATATTATCACCATTGCCTAACATATGCTTAGTCAAAGGAAAAACCTATTGTCTCAATTTCAACATTTGCAACATATAGCGGATTTCCTATCGCTTCCTTCCAATCCTATCACTCTCTTCCTTTCCATGGTTGACCTAACCTACTAATGCCAGAACAATGAAGTTCCCCCCTCCCCCCGATTGCTAGTACACCAACCACTGTTTCTGAAGTTGCATCTATTGCTCGCGTGAGCTTGTTCTATTATCTACATCTCTTCCTCAATGAGACCAATTCCCCTTGTAGCACCACTTTGTTAACCTTAGAGTACCATACCTCAATGTGTTCTTTCTTAATAGATCACTTTCTGAGAATGCATTATGGTATCCTTGGTCTCTCTCAGCCTTTAATGCCTGTGTTATTACCTTACCACCTCTATAGGTCTACCAATATATTTGTGATAGTGACAATGCAAGTTCATTGTTATGGACTTTCCTTAAATGGTCTCAACAACTGGAACAATGGAGAAAACAACTTTCCATAGTCATTGAACAACATCGATTATAGGAAGCACCATTAAAGAAACAATCTACACAGTGTTTCTTCATTCTTCATCTACCATATCACACAACTTGTACTTTTGGTATTTATTCTGAAAATCTTGTCTATTATCATCATGCTTCACTTTATTGGCCAAGGTACAAGGAAAATATTATTAAACCTCTTAGGAGTTTTCTTAAAGAAATTAACCATTTTCCTTAGCACACACCTGTTATATCTACTTCCCTTGGACCCTACCCAGGAGAATTTATTCCTGATGAACTTGAAGCTCCAGACATAGATATACCAGGTCCAAACAGCCCAGTGTATACTAAAACTAAATCTTGTAATGCAACACTACTATGATACTGCAAGGCCTTTACAACCTTCAAACTCCTTCTTCCAAGATGCCTAAGATCCTAATGAGGACATTTTCATCCCTAATAAAGAAGAACTCAATCAATTCTTGCAAAGACTTCGCATTGACAATGCTAGCCCTAGCAAAAGGCAAAAGACCTACAAAGCTTATTCTGATACTATAACACCTCATACTACATAATGAAATCGACATACTGAGTGTTACCATATTCTTAAATACCTAATACTTCAAACTACAACATTTTCTATTTGAAACCTCATTAATCTAGCAATGACTATTCACTTTACAAAAATTTAGATAGAGTTTCCTCTATATTTACTTAAAACCTCCTGCAAGAAACTTCAATACACTTCTCATGCATATTACTCAACTATCCATCTCCAATTCTTTCGAGATCCTCTATCTGACTTTTGTCTTGTGGTAGATCCACCACATCATTCTTCTAATTCTCTTCAAAACTTACGCGCAGAAAGAAAATCCACACGCTAAGCTATATGCTTACTGGTGTTCAAGCAATTCCATTTCTCATTTAATTCAATTCAATCAATCATAACATGCATAATAAATAATATTTTTCACATGTAAATATCTTCATTTATTTCTAAACATAAATAGGCATTCAAAATCAAGTTATGAAATACAAGCATATATCTATTTTAATAATTCATATCTAATTACACAATGATCAATAAATTGTACATTCAATAACTACTTTCATTTGAAGTTCTTTAATCGTTAATAATGCATTTATCTACTTTCTGTAATTGCCCCAAAGTAAAATCTATCAGAATTGTATCACCAAGTCGGATAAGCTGGGTTTTAAAAAAAATACAAGATCGGGTTCTTAGAACCACGATCCATTTTTTTTATACCTTCATATTGGAACTGAATGCTTAGAACCATGTAGTTCATAACACAAATTAAATGTCTTACACCAGAACTGAGCTCTTAGAGCCATACAGTCTGGTAACATATATCATGGCATAGTACTGCTAACTCCTTAATTGACATGCCAATCTTATCACATTCCTCCAATTCCTATCCATTTTACTAGGGGCAAATATAATTAAATTTCATTGAAATTTCATAATAAAAACTCATAATAACCAATTCCAGCTATTTCCTATTTGGCCAAAGTAGTTGTCATTCTTTAATGTTATTATATTTTTTATTCCATTATTGGTTTTAATTTATTTCATACAACATTTAAGACATATTCATCTCACCAATTAATTAAAAATAACATGTATGTCAAGTTTCTCAATTCAAACATAATGTATGCCAATGGGGTAAAAGTATAAATTATAAGTCCAAAATCTCACTTAATTACATATACTACTTCATTTAACATCCAATTAAATATTTTTAACAACAATATCATAAGTCATAACCCCCTAATTTTACTCAAGAACCCTAAATTTTCTAATACACAATTTTTAGGAAAAAGTAGAATTGCAAGAACACATACCAAATTGATGTCTCAACCTTCGAACTAAACTTCCATAAACTTCAATTTCATCATCAATTTCTTATTCCTTCTTTTTCTCTTTCTCTCTCCTTCAATTCCTCTTCTTTATCTTCATAATATTGTATAACAAATTCAATTTCATGCATTTTATTCATCAATGAATGCAAGTACATCAAAATCTTGTAATAAAAATAATTAAAACTCCATTAACTCACCTTATAAATTTTCAGGTGCTATTCATCAAAAACACCCATATACCTTTTCTTCATATTTTCCCAATTTTTTTTGTTGATATGGTGAGTTTAGGGATCCTAGGTTGATGATTTAATGTTTAATAGGTGATTTGGGGGTTAAAACTAAAGAAAATTGACTTGAAAAATGTAAGAAATGAAATAAAAATGGAGAAGAAAAGAGGGAGGTATTCTCAACATTGTTTTGGAGAAGAAGAGAATGGAAAGTTGACAAAAATGTCTTGTAGTCCATCGTTAAAAGTTTTCCAATTCTTTTTTTTTCAAAAATTAACTTTTTTAATCCATTCTTTCTTTTTCTCAATAAAAATACCCATAAGAAAAATATCAACTTCACATAGAGACCTTAATTAATATCATTTATTTATATTAATATTTTCAAGTTTGACTTTCACCATTTCTCAAGTCCAACTTTGACCATTTATTAACTATTGGTCAAACCCTCAAAACAAATTGATTTGGAGCTCTAATTTGATCCTTGGGTTGTCCTTAAACAATATTATCCGATGCCAAATAAAATAAAATGCAGTTTGAGTCTCGAGTATCACTATTCACCTCAGGATGTACTATTCATGACCCAAAAGTACTATTCATGAAATTGAGATTTTTGGGGCATTACAGATACTGACAATTCAAGTGATGAAGCCTCTCCCCACGATCTCCAATCATAGCAAAAACCAATTCGTCATAAATGATGAATTAGATTCCATTCCTCAATGTGGGGCCTTTCTTTTAGATGTCATTATAGTTGTGTGTCATTATGTTAGTAAAAGAATCTTTGGGACCACACTCTCTTTAAAAGATTCTTTCTTATCCCTTAGGAATATTTAAGCCCCATATGTTTCATACTTTTTACTGTTTGCTTTTTGAAAGTTGTATGAATTATTGTACCAAGGGAATCTTTTCCCTACAGTTATTTGTTTGTATTCCCTTGCTTGTTCTAATTTCTCTTTGTAATAAGAGGTTATGATCAGTCTAGTTTGAGATGGATGAAAGTTTGAGTGTCTTTGCTTTCACGGCTTCTCTCTAAACTCTTTCTCTTCTGAAAGCTTAAGTCTTGAATAATGTAAACCATCAATCATACCTAAAGACAAGTATGCTCTACATTTGCCTCATTGTGAGGATCCTGTGTATCAGAAAGTCTTGGATCATAGATCCTATTTGAGATAATAGTTTAACGGGGAAAAATTGGTCAGTTAGGATGTCTAAGATACAAGCCTTGAGATTTGGTGCTCGCAGAGAGAAAGGGCTTGTATATCTCAGCCGGCATACCTGAATCCTAAACTACAGTCAATCTTTGTTGTCTTTGATCTTTGATAAAGGTTTGATCTATAATCTGCTAGGCTGGTATATAGGTTGAAAACTAGTGATGCAGCTCCTGTGAGGCTTATCGGTGCAATATTTCACGAGCCTAAAGTCACAGCAAGAAGAGCCTTTCTCAATTCATAAGTGCAAACAACGCCACGTATCTCTAGTTTTTGGTGTCTTTCCCTGTGTGCCTCCCGGAGTCCTAGAGTGGTATCAGAGTCATAGACTTAACTGTTATTAATAGCGGTATACATTTATTCTTGATAAGAGTGAGTAAGGAGACTAGTAAACATGAGTGAATCCATAACTATTGACCCTGTTCATCTTTCTTCTACTCTTTTTGTTGTTGATCTTCCTTCTAGTGTTAAACATACTTTGTTTAATAGAATAGAAAACCTTGTAGAAATTAGCCATATTCTAGCAGAAAACTTTATCCAAGATACTTCTCTTCCTTTGCTTAGCCCGTTTAGTACACATTCTAGAGATCATTTTTGGATTCGTAGATTCATACTATTCTCTCTACAAATCGTCTAAAAATAAAAGAAATCATCTAGTGTTATTGTCTCAAATGGTGTAGTTTGCAAGCTACTTCTGCAGAGCAGTATGTAAAGTTAGAGATCTCAAAAGAGCTTATCTCTCTTTGGAGAGTAGAAACATACTCCTTTGAATGTTGGAGCAGTTCGACTTGCTCTTACCCTTCATGGAAGAGATAGGAAATCCACTATATATATTGGGGGTTATAAGGAAGGGAGAATTTATAGAAGGAGAACCATGCATGCTATGGAAGCAAGTGCTTGTGTGGGAGGAGTTTCCTTTTTAGTGCACGACCGTAGTAGTGATCATAAGGTCATTTGTAAAAAAGATTCACAACTAGTGGATTATGAAATAGTTGTTGAATGGCCTTGGTTTGTTCCGAACTCCAAGGTATTGGATTCTTTTTCAGTAGCTTGGATAAGGACGATGTGTAGCCTGCCACATATGGAATGAAATCTCTAATGTAATTAACAATCCCAAGGAATTGTTGTATCTATTTAACATTGAGATTATCATCTAGAAAATGTAATATCTCCTGAGCTATATGTGACCCTGGTTGATAAAATCCATCTTTAAACTACATACCCAAAAACTCAATTTCGTTGTTTTAATAAGACTCTATTTTACTGAAAGCATAATGCCATACTGTTTTGTAAGATCTAAGAACTTTTGAATTTGAGCCTTATGATCTTCATGGGTCATTGAGTAGAGCAAGATGACATAGATGTAAACCAAAGCGCTATGAAGAATGGGCTTAAAGATCTTTGACATAGCTCTTTGGAATAGTGATGGAGTAACTTTAAGTTCAAATGACATAACAGTCCATTGATATTATGTATTAGGAATGCAAAAGGCCATCTTAGGTCTTTCATGTGGGTCTATACCCAATTTCAGATCAAACTTTGAAAAGATGGTAGCTTCTTCATGGAATAGTACCTGTGTACTGATCGTTGGTAGGGGAAACTTATCATCTTGTAAGAAAGCATTAAGAGGTTTGTAATCAATGACTAACCTTTTCTTTCCTGTTTTTTGTTTAGACCTTTTATTGACATAAAAATCCTGACAAGCCCAATCAGATTTGGTGGGCTCAATTAATCCTTGTTGAAGAAGGTAACAAACGCTTTTTGTGCGAGTTTGAGAACATCAGGGTTCATGCCGGGATGTGTAGCCTTAGTTGTAACGTCCCGTTTTAGGAGTTAGGATATTAAGGAAAATTAGTACGTTTTACGCTTTGTATATTTAAATAATTGCTTATTTGTGCATAAGCATTCAGTATGCATTCATGACATTTTCTGGGTAAATTGGTTTATAACTAAAAATTTTGGATTTATTTGGACTGTATTAAATGTGATTTGGTAATTTTCGTACACTTCAAATATTTTAGAAATATCTAGTGAATTATTTTTGAGTTGAAAACTTATTTGGAAAGTCATATTAATATTTCATAATTTTTGGTGAAGTTTAGGAATTTTCGAAAAATTTGGGGTATTTTGGATTAAGAAAAATAAATATAGAAATCACTAAAAATACTAAAAGTATGGACCAAGTAGATAGTGAAATGTGGCAGCTTCTATACGAGACATATAGATAATTGATAGTAACACGTTTGTGATACTTGTCTTACATGCAAACTTGTCTTATATGCAAAAACGCCCGCGTTATTACATACTTTGGTTTGAAACTAATAAAAGCCTTCGGTTGCTTTGTTTTTCACCGAAAACAAACCGTGCTTCTCACTCTCACTGTTGGAATATTCTGAAACAAGTAAGTAGCTATACTGTTTTATGGTGTAAATATATATATATGCATACATGGGTTTTAGTAGTTACGGTGATGGTCTGTTCTTTTCCTATATAAATGCATTAATTTTTTAGTTCTGGAACTGACTTCATGCATGAGTTTTATAAAGAGGAATCGAACTCACGCAAGTATATATATGTAGAGAGGTTTCGGATGAGTCTGACTGATTTATTAATGAAACATATGTAAGTTGTTTCCTTTGCTATTCACGTGGATATCTATGGGTTTTGTAAATGCTTTGACGAGGTACTAGTGTTGGCTTTTAAAACACATGCAAAGCAGTATATGCCGAACAGTTGAAAACGCATGCTCTGTTCTTTTCTTATCAAAATGTATGAACGTGTTTTGAATGAGTTTAATGATAAGAAAAGAGGATTTGGGAAGGTTGTGTTATAAAAGTGGTTTAATGAAGGAAAAGATTAGATAAAGAAAATGAAAGGTAATACAGTGGAGAAAAATATGAAGTTTTGAGAGTTTACCGTAGAGAGAGAGGTGAAATTTTATGTTGAAGTTTAGGATTGTTTCTGAACTAGTTGGAAGTTTCAGTGAGCTTAAACTAGCATAAAGGACTATTTAAAAGTGCTTAAAGGGGAAACACAAAAGAAAGAAATAAGAAGAAAATTTCAGAGTCGCGACAGAGAAGGAAGATGAAACTCGCGATCGCGAGATGAACCCTTCTGCCTGAGACTCGCGATCACGAGTAGGCCTTTAAAAGGCGGCAAATCGCGATCGCAAGAAGGCATTTTAGCGGCTCGCAGTCGCGAGCCATCCGTTTCTGCTCCTTGCTCGCGATCGCGACCCAGCTCGCCATCGCGAACCTGTTTCTGTTTCTACTGATTTTTTTATTTTTTTTATTTTTGTTTTAATTTGAATTCTTTCACTATTTTGACCATATCTTTGTCATCCGACCTCCGAATGACCTAATTTTTGAAGCATTGGATTCATAAGAAAATTTTCTACCTCTCCGTATGAAATTGTGGATTTTTAGATTTAATTGAAAATTAGGGATTGAATAAATTTGAGTTATGAATTATGCAATAGAGTTAAGAATTATGAAATAATCCCGGAATTTGTCATGAACATGCATCATATACATTGTGAATTTTTAATCATGTATAATAGTGATTTGTCTATGTGTTAACTATTATAGAGGAACGCATAGAACGACTACTGCCAGATATTGTCGGGACTTCGAGGCAATAATCAGTAAGGACAATTTTGGTAAGTAATACAAGTAAATAAATTCCGTAAGTAATTTAGACAGTACATTTTGTAAGTGACCTAGGAAGGTCTCACTTTGAATTGTGTTATTTATTTGGTACTGAGTGATGAATATTGAAGTGTTGTGTACTGAATTGTGTTGATTCCGGACAACGATGGTCCGAGGCGTTTGAGGCATGTTTATATCATTGGAAGTGCTACTTGCTTTGCACATGAAATATCTGAAATGACCTTGTTTTGTGTTAAAACTGTTAAGTCCTAGTTGTGGGTAAATAGGCATGCCTAGAAGGGTCTGCAGCTGCTCCTGTGACACTTCGGTGTCTCCTATATTGACACTTTGATGTCTCTTGATACCGAGACATGTGTCTCTCCTGCTGATACCAAGTATGGTATCTCCTGTATAAGTCCCGTTACCCACTTTTGTTCATGGATTTATAGTTTGTTTTGTTCTGTATTCTGATATCTGTCTGATTCTGACATAAGCTGAATTATGTTTTGATTCTGAGGGATTTATAACCTTTTGTGTTCTGCTGTTCTGTTTAGTATAAAAATCTGTTCTGAAATGCATTCTTTATGTTTACTGAAATTAGTTAATATAGATTAGTTATTATTCATTAAGCTATATGCTTAGCACGATGGATTTGCCCCGTGTAGGTTTGGAGTGAAGAGTAAAGACTGGGACGAGTCAACTGCATTGGCCAAAGGAGTCTGTTTTTATACTGCTCGATAATGTATTTTGTTTCGTTTGTTTGGGCTTGTAAATATTCTTTGGATTTTTGTTTCTAAAATTACGATATGTATTATATGTGTGTTTGAGATTCTAAATAGGTAAGTGTGATGTTTGGTTTTGTTTGTCCTGCCTTGGGTGGCATCCATGTATCCTCCCAGAGGGTATGTGGGTGTTACATTTTCCATCCTGTGTATTAGTTTGACCCCATACCTAGTCTAGTCACGTTTGTAGACACTTGCATTTCGTTCATCAATCTAATTAGCAATAATTAATAAAAAGCATCGGCCTCTACCCAAATCCCTGTTTTGCCTTTGTCGACTAGATTTGCATTAAAAATGTTTCCTTAACATCCAAAGATTCTAATCAGTTTAATCAGCACTCATGTTTGCACTTACAAGACCAATTATAACATATGAAAGGATGGTGTTAACTTGGGTAATATCTTTGGGATACTTTAACCCAAAGTCTTAAATGCTGGAACATTAGTGTTAAGTTTGGGCAGATGGTTAGACATGGGCATAATGGTTGCAGCTTGGATCAGTAGGGGTAGCTATCTCGCTAGACCCCCTCTGCCGGCTTGGTCTATACTTTAACGATGAGAATAAACACAATGAAAAGTACTTAGAGGCCACCATCATAATGCTAGGTAGTTCAATTTAACATTTAATTTCCAAATCATTTATTAAAAAATGTACACCTTTGTAGTGATGCTTAAATGTTGAATGTACCAATCTTTTGCCAAATGCTTTTTTCCGCCATCCATGATTTACTATTTTGCTAAATTAAGGTTAAATGAATTTGTTAACGGACATAGGGGTACCCAAGCCCCTCCAAAGCCTCTTCAATGTTTCCTACATCCATTTTAACATTCCTTTCACTCATAATCTTCTCAAATTCACATCTTTTGGTGCAATACCACTTCATATCAATACAACCACCAACCTTGTTTCATTAAATCCTTTAATCTCCACTCATTTGATTCATCAAATCCACTAATTCTCATTCTTTTTCCATAGTTGTCCTATATATACCTCCCTTGCAGCATCGCCACTTATAATGCTCATATCTCCCAACTCTGATATCCAAACTTTTCATTCTTCATACCGTTGGAAAGCTAAGAGGATGAGCTACAACTTCTAAGAAGATAACTTTGTCTAATTCAACCAAGATTAATCTAGTTTTTTGTAGCATCCCGTTACCCATGTTAGGGTTAGAATTGTGAATTGTGAAAATTCTGTGAGAAATTAAGAAATTGCATTTTTCATGCATCATATTTGTAACATGCACATTTTGAACATTTATATGATTGTACATGCATTCACTGGCATTTTTCGGGTACAATTGAATTGTTAATGATGATTAAATTTCGTTTTGACAATTCTGGTATTATTTTGAATGTTTTGGGAATTTTAAGGAATTTTGTGAAAATATTGAATCATTGGCCAATTATGGGATGACATGTGGCAAATTGCAATTGGGACAATTGGCATTAGTGGGTACATGACAAATGGCTA
>JAOTAZ010000218.1:10406850-10425590 GCA_025629785.1 Erythroxylum oxycarpum | reverse complement strand
TGAAAGTGAGTCTCACGTGCATTGCAAATTATAATTGATGTGTGTTTTGTATGAACAACGTGATATATTATGAATATACAATGAGGTGAATAATATGCTACGTGTGATGATGTGATGTATGAATTGAGTGAACCATCGATGATGGTTACCTCATTGAGTTCGCAAAAATTACCAAAATTGCAACGTTATCTTTTCAGGACCGAGAGACAACTCTAGCTACTGAGAGGCTCTACCAGTCGTGTAGATTGTGTCTTGACAAGAGAAGTAAAGAGTCATGACTCAAAGGTCGGTCGGCTGGGAATTTTTTGATGGCTTAGATAGATTTGATATATTTTCCTCTTTCATGTTGTACTTATGTACTGGGTTCTGTTGATGTACATGTATTTAAGGTTGAAAGATACAATGTAGACTTTTGGTTTTGAGCATCGAAATGAGAAAAAGTTGGTTTTAAAAATATTTTGGTTTTCTTATGATGCTTTGTAAGTGAAAAATGATACCATACCATATCAGTGAATGTAGTGATCGAACGTAGCATACCCTTATCCTTGGGTATGTGCCGGAATGACCTTCAGGCGTCCCGGTGTGTATCCCTAGGGTGAGGAGGTGCTACACAAACAAATCATAATCTATAATGATTATTAACCAAAAATAGAGCATATATACTTACCCATTCATAAACAATTTTCTACACTCATCTAAAACCCACTTTGATGATCATTCAAACTCAAAACATCCCTATAAACCATTACTCATCAAGCATATATAAGCAAGAAATTTACACACTCTCACCATTCACAATACCCATATACCCAAAACACCATTTCATGAAATTTAACCCCTAAATATCATCACAATTGCTTCATTTAACCAAAACCCATGATATTTGACAAGATACTTACTTTATTTAGTTTCCAATTCTTCAAAATCTTCAAGAAATTAAAAAATCCCTAACTTCATCAACAACCCAAAATCATCATCATCTTAAGGTTGAATGGTTTGGGATTTTGGTGAGAATGGAAGAGAAAGCAAGATGAAAGAGTAGCATGAAAGATGGTCAAAAATCAAGAAGAAAAGAGGAAGAAGAGAAGCTACAAAAATGGAGAGAACCAAAGCAAAACTCTAATAGCTTTTTAACAGAGAGAGCATCGAGAATGACAAAGCCAAAAGGTGGGGGCTTTTAATTAAAAGATCATGACTTAAGACATGGTTGGGGTAAGTGACAAGTGTCCCATTTCTAAAGCATTAGATTGATTGCTTTCATATAACTAGTGCAACCAATTTCAATTTCTACTCCAATTGTCCCCCAATTTTCAATGACATTTGTCAATAAATCCTAACATCATTTATCAAAATTTTCATTACCATTTGACAGTAAATTTTACTACCATTTATCATTTGTTTTTCCACTTGATTTTTTTCCTAGTTCAAAAATTACCCCAACAATTTCTAGAAATTTCTCCAAAAATTCTAAATCAATTTATACACTCCCCAAATCAATTTTCAACATATAAAAACCACATTTCCCAATACACTCACATTTATAAACAATTATACCTGGAATTTGTCAATGAAAGCATATACAATTTTTTTCATGTGCAAAGATTCAATATTCATGTATATGTGCATCTTGTGTAATGCATAAGCATGAAAACATGTTTCCTAATTTCTTAAAAATCTTTCATATTTACTATTTTGCCATAGAATGGGTAACGGGACGTTATAATCTAACTCTTGTTAGCCCAATTTAATTATTTTTCATTCGATTCACCCTCTTAGTCTATCACCGAATTATGCAAACGCATAAATTAATCACAATGAATCTAAATAACATAAACAATTAGATTTTTATTGAATCAAAGATAAAAACAACCTGAAGGTGAGTTTAAATATTCTTCAACATTCATAAAATCCTATCTCAACAACCATCCCAATTCTATAAATAAATAAAATTGAAATATACTAGAAACCAGATCTGAACAAATGACAGAGTTAGCAACATTGGGAAACCTCCTATTCTAGGAAGTACTTTGGGTCGGCTTCTTCTCCACGTCTCTCTTCCTTCGTCTCTTTTTCAATCTCTTGATAAACTCTCTCTAAGGTTTCTTAATTGTAGCTGATGCAAGAAGCCCCCCATCTCTTTTGTATCATTCTTTAAATACTCAATGTGTTTTGGGCAGTCTTTGGTTTTTTTGGGGTCGAAAGGTTCAAACAATCTCTCAAAACTTGACTTTTTTGTATGTCTGTGCGTCTGCCCGATGTAGGTCATCTGTCACGATCGTGACAAGCAGGCCACAATCGTGAGCCAAGTCTTATGCCTTTTTCATGATCATGGCGAGTTGGCCACGATCGTGGGCTGTCTCCCTTGCTTCTGTCATGATCGTGGCGATTTGACCATGATCGTGGGTTGTCTCCCTTGCTTCTGTCACGATCGTCACAGATGGGCCACGATCGTAGGCCGTTGTTTTAGTCCAAGTCTCTCTAAAACTTCTTCGTTCTTCATTGTTGACCCCAAAATACTAACAAACATATTAAGGTACCTCAAAGACATAATAATTAAGCTCAAATGCTTGTATTAACCCATAAAAACACTTGAACAAAAATAATTCACAAACCAATACAATTCTACCAAAAATACATACTAAACAATCGAATAAATATATAAACACACATCACATTATACCCTAAAACACGATGCATTTCACACTTATCATTAGTCTTAAAAGAGTTGCCATCAACAACAGTGAAATATTCGTCATTAGAAGTCCACACTTCATGAGATAAAATATCGGGCTTCATAATAGTTCTATTGGATCCCATATTCATAAATCCAATAGCCTTTATGGGTTGATCATATTTATCTTATCCAAGAATTAGACCTAGATATATGGTGGAGAAACATTAATTGACTGGTAATCTAGTTTCAAGCATGTCTGTTGTAACATGTACAGAGGATCATCCTCAAAAGAGACTGAATAGTAAGAGGACTCATTATTAGAGGAAGTAATTGAAACAAAAAACTTTGTGTCATCATCTTCACTGATTTGTTCCTCAATAAGATCTTCAAGGTTATTAGAGGAATGAATAAGCAAAATTGACTGAATTGATTCTAATAACCTAATATCCTTTTTGGTTTTGTTAGGATATTATTTTGTAAAATATCCTGGCTTGCTACAAACAAAACATCAATAAGCCTTTTGAGATTGAGGAGGTTTGCATTTAAAGAATAAAAAATATATGTTTTGCTTCTTTTGTTTGTATGGCCGATGATATCCCTGAAATCTGGAAGATTTCTCATACTGTTTATAAGAAAATCTCCTATGATGATGTTATTTCTTGATACGACAATCATAATCTTTCTTCTCCTTGCATTTGATTTTCAGATAAGGCTTCTTACAAGCTTTTAGAAGGATAGGACCACCTTTTATCATATTCTTGAAGAAAGCTTGTTGATCACAAAATTTATCAAGAGAGGCTAAAGTAAGATGATAAATTTCTCCAAAAGAGATGTCACTCATATTTCATCGTAAAGCTGCAATGGTCCATTGTAATTCTAGCTACCATTCATCTGCCAAGGATGAGATGAATGTATAGCAGAGAATCACATCATTTGATCCATTAAGAAGATAATATCTTTTAGTCATATGTTGAAAATACTTCTGAAGATCACGTCTATTAAGTGAACAACATTTCATTTCAAAGTACTCTTGACGGATTTGTTTGTCAATGAGTTGGAAATCACCAATGAATTCTTTATGGATAATACCTAGAAGAATACTTGTAGAAGTGACTTGGATGTACTGTAATCATCTGTAGTCGTCAAGACTTTGCCACCATTCTCGTAAAGTGCCAATCAATCGAGAAGTAAACTCAAAAAAATATCCCGTAAAAGAGTATTTGGTCAAGTCATTTGCAAATCTAGCCATGCTCCAAATTCATGAAGACATTTTCTCCATTTTTTAAGAGGCAAATCATCAAATGTAAACTAGGGACCTGAAGTAGGTTTGGTTGGTTGTACTGGAACTTTTGGTGGTGATGTTCTGAATGGTTCAGGCTCTAAAGAATTAACATCACTAATATCTGGGTCAACTTTAGTAGCTTCAGGCATGGTCATCATAACTTGGGCTAAATCAGATAGATCAACAAATTGTGTAGATTCATCTGAAGAGGGTTTTAAAATGACAGAAGACTATTTAGAATGCTTAAAGGGTTTAGGAGTAATGGTTTGCTCAGAAGAATTATAGGGTTCAAGAGTAATGACTGTTATAGGTTTTGGAACCTTAATAAGTACAAGAGTTGTTATGAACTTAAGTGCTTTATCTTTGGCTAAAGAGAATGTAGGCTGAGCTTTTGGTGGAGATGAAGTTGTTGTTTTAATCTGTAGTGGTTTATTCCACGAATCAACAAGTTTAGTATTTGAAGAAGATGGAATCTAAGGATCCCTAGGTTTGTCAGATTGAGACTTGGGTTTTACAGATTTTGTAGCCTTTTTCTTGGTAGAAAGAGGGTGAATGTGTTATCTGATCAGAGGCTGATTCATCTTGAAAACTTTTTCATAATTTGGATAGTTAGGAGAAGCATACATGGGTTGAGCAACTAGAAAAGTAGGAGGATAAGCTCCATAAACAGTTTTAAACTTTCAAGTTTGCATGTCAGCTTCCATACGTTGAAGGACTTCTTTTACCCTTCTAAGTTCTTGCTCCTTGATTGTAAAATCTGGTCCAAAATACTGTGTTGCAATGTAGTGACGAAGATCAACATCAAGTTTTGTCATATGATCTTTCAAAGATTTATACAATTTTTTAATATGTGAAAAAACAGCATCTACTCATTGATAAGTAGATGTAAGAGATTAGTTATAATTAGACATATAACTAATCTATTACACTTTGTGGTAATCTTATGCTTGTTTTCTAGATATTATAAATGCTTTTGTAAGATTCTTTTATGAGTTCATGTTTTTTAGAGTTACATAGTGATAATTTGTTTGTCTCATTAAAACATTTGTGATATCTTAGGTTTTTATTTAATTTTAATTTTATATTGTTAGTTTCAGATTAAAAATATTGTTACTTTAAACTCTTTTCTTTATTACCAGTATTTGTGCAATAAATACCAATCTAAAATTGACAAAGTTTGAATGATGGTGAAAATTAAGGATTTGATTTGTATTTCATCACCATCTGAAGAAATTTGAGGGATGAGAGAAGCACCGAACACGCGCGCGAAAAGGATGGCCCATATCATGCGTAACTTTGGTCTGCTTTTCCTTATAAACTTCGAATGTCATGCTACTTATATGTACATTTCTTTTCTTCTTGGACTATTATATTTAATATGGAAAAGCAATTCCCAGTCTAAGCAAGCACCAACTTGTTTGACATCATTTTGTTTCGAAAGGCACCCATGGATATTTGCCCTTCCACGCAATCTCACAAATTAAGTTTGCCATTCCATTCAATTTTACAACTATTTCAAACTCTGGATCTGAATTTGGTAAAATGTATTAGCAATGGCCAGTCATTTCATTCCCCAAAACAACTCTGCTTCATTCAATGCAAAATAGAGGCATTAATGTCGATTAGATTGTTGCAAAATCAAAATTGGAAAGCATAAATTAGGCGAATCATACATTTTAATTATTTTTTACAAGAGTTAAGAAAGCCCAGCGATTAGACTTTATTTCACTCATTCTCATTTTCAGGAATACCAGCGAGCATTGGCCGCCAAGCTCTCCTCAAAATAGACCGGTGTCTAAAACCGATCCAACCCGGTCTAGGCGAACCAGTTTCACCTAGCAAACCGTTAACCTTCATCTTAAACAACTCACACTTACCTTCTCCCATCACCTCTCTAGCCTTGCGGTCATCCTTTTCTTCTTCTTCTTCGAACGCCGGCGACGACACGAACAGGTCCTTCAACGTGTCTCTCTTTTTCTCGGGCGGCGGACCGGGGACCTTGGGCAGTGGCGGAGGGTAGAACTGGCGTGGGGGAGACCGGCGGGAGGAGCTCCGGCTGAGAAGCATCCGAAGGGTGGTTTTCCGGCGACGGAGGTGGACGACGGGGCTCGTTCTAGGGCTTCGTGTGGGGCTCTGCGCAACGCCGCATTGTGTAGCGAGAAGCTTAAATTTTTGCAGCGTTGCCATTTTGAGGGAGAGCACAGGGTCAGGTTTGTTTGTTTTGATCTCTCTCTCTCAGTATTTAAAGCAAGTTTGTTTGTTTCTTTCTTGGGTTGGGTTTGCTTGAAACAGAGAGGAAAGGATCTGTTTTGGTGTAGAATTGTCTCTCTTAGTGATTCTTTTTAGGAAATCATTAGCTTTAAAGTTTAAAGTTGGTGCTCACTTTGAATGGAATTTGTGAAAGAGAAATGGGGGGTTCAGTTTCCAAAGTAAATTCTAAATCCTTGAGCTGTTGCTTTAGGAACTCACTCACCCTCTCTCCGTATAGTTATCAATAGTGAAGAGGATCGAAAAGTCATTATCAGAGGTCTTTTGATTCTACAGATTGGGAGAATCCATTCAAGGGGTTAATTTAAAAGTTATCTTGCATCGGAACCAAAAAAGTACGTAAACAGTGATATTATTGTTGTTGAAGCAAATTTACAAAGGAACAGGGATATGCTCCTCTCGCGGCCTCCTTCCGAACTAGTTGCTTCGTCCATTATGACACGAGCTGTGCTGCTATTTCTTGAACTAAACCAAAATGTTTTTCCACAACCATTTAGGAGGACTATAGGAACTTGGGTTTTTCTTTTGCCTTTTGACTGGCGTTGCATTACCCTACCCACCTATTCTTGCTTTAACTTAAAATAAAGCTTTTCTCTTGGACCAAAATTTTTTGAAAATTTTTGAGCACGACAGTCGTGGCATGTATTGTTCTTCTTTTCTCTGTTGTAGGACCGATGGAACTACTGCAGAATATTATTTGTATAGTGTAATCTTTTGCTCCGTACATTACATGGTCATAGATGCCTCACTTCTTTTTATTTAGACAAATAAAGGAAGACAAAATAGAAGAACATCATCTCCGACCGCGGTCAATTGAGGCCACGTCGGACAAGATCACTTCAATTCATCTTAGTTCCTTCGGCACCTCATTCATGCCAGGTCTTAGTCGACAACGAAACGCCAACTCTGCAACCAAAGCTATCATTCTGTCTTCATTTTTGTCTGTCCTATGCCCCATACGCCTTGGGGACCAGTTGAGATACGAGTCGCATCATCTGGGAAAAAACTCGATATTCCAAAATCTGCAACTTTAACGAAGAAATCGTCGTCAAGTAGAATGAATGTTGATGGTTTTAAAATGATGTCAGAAGCATGAAGGTAAGCCAGTGAATTGGCTGTTTCAGTGGCAATCCTCATCCGGATCGACCAAGTTAACAAAGTAGAATTGGCTTGATCCCCGTGGAGGTGATGGACAAGGAGGTGACGACTGCCCCTCAAAGAGCGGCCATAAGGACCTACCAGATTGTTGTGGCGCAGTCGTGTGAGGATCTCAATTTCATTCATGAACTATTCCAACCTCTTATAGTTGTGCTCATAAAGGCGCTTGACTGCAATTTCTCGCCCATCTCGGAGTTTCCCTAGTGGAGAATGACCAAAGAATAATCAATTAAATTAAATCAGCTTCCTAGAGTTTTGATAATCACATTTGTTGCTGTTAGCCATACAACTTCTTGTTCATACGGTAATAGACAGTTCCAAAACCTCAACGTCCAAGTGTCTTTCCAGAATCAAAGTTATCAGCAGCCTCTTCAAGTTCACTGTAGGAGAAGATGGGCAGCCTAAAGCAGACATTGTTTAATTGCAGGTTTGACTTTGAGGAGGGGTCTAAAGAAGTCTGTGCTGAGACAGAATTTCTCCTCTGTTGATACCAGATTAAAATTACGGAGAGCAAGAATATTATTATGGCGGCAAGGACCCCTATAACTAAAGCAGGAAAGAAGTTAGAGAAGGCCTAAAAATTTATGCTGGGTTTTTCAAGAGAAACATAACAATTGAGAGATTGAGATGATCAGGAATGTACATCGAGGAGAACGAACAAGATTATTGTTACGGTTTCTAAATATTATAGCTTTAGAATGATACAATTATGGTAGTTTGATCTCACAAGTTCTCAACAAAAATTGCCCAATTTCTTAAACTGCAAGGATCCTACACTTACCCTTGAGGGAACGATTTGGACCTCAAGTTGTAAGTATTTGGATCAGTTCAAGAATGCACATAAACATAGAGGGGGCTATTACTTTATTCATATGTCTTCGGTAGATGAAGGATGAGGAATGGTACGGTTCTTGCTGTCTTCTAGTTCAAATTCTGAACCATGGTCTGACACAGTGAAGCATTTGATCTGGATATGAGAAGAGGTGTAAGTAAGACTGAGAGAACTGATGGACCGAGTCTTGCAGAGGCTGGACTTCAGTTCTATCTGGAGTGTCTTAAGGTTGGCGATGTTCTGGACGTTGTATAATCCTCCTATTCCTGGGACATAATAGATTTTCTCATGCTGTTTTTTATTAGGGGTTTGATGCATCGAGGGCCTTTGGAGTTGGTGATGGAGGTCTGATTTGTGCAAGTGTATGCACATATACAATCTTTGAATAATCTACTTGTGTATTCCTCTGGCTTGCATGGAGATCCAGATTGGAAGAGAACAAAGGAAACTAAGAGGAAGAGAACAACCATCCCAGAAGTTTCCAATTCAATGAGCCAGTAAAGAGGTTCCAAGAATATCAGCAAGAGTTGCACGCCTGCAACTGGCATAGTTTGAAGTTCTCGAAGCTTTAATTTCATTTTAGTCTACCCAAGTGCAGCTTCAAGATTTTACCTGACTCACGTTTCTCTTTAAAAACCTCAAGTTGACATGGAAATTGGCACAGAGGACTTGTGAAATGGAGTGAAAGAGAGGGAAGAAACACCGACTCTATGACTCTCCATTGATCAAAGTTCGGTTGAACAAAGCACTTTAGGATCACCAGTTTTATTAGCAGGATTTTGCTATGAATGTCCAACCAATGCATATCCGTCAACTAACTGATCTGTTTTTTGCATTAAAAAAAAGAAAGAAAACGTGAGTGTTGAGCAATCTTTAGAAAAGTTTGAAACTTTAGTTTGTGGTCCACACGCTTGAAAAAGTGAATGTATGTGTGGGGAAGGTATAAAAATTTGATGCCAAGAGAGAAAGCAACAGGATTCGAAACAAATGAGGAAATTTCTTATAGTCGTAATCAAGGTAGTGAATACTTATAACTCGGCTTGATAGATTAGAACATAATAAGATTATCTCACAAAGGACTTACACCTCTGTAATACAATAGAGTATTTGAGAAGAGAAATCAAACTCTATTTAATATGATTTGTTTCATTATCAGTCATTCAATTATTCCTACCTTTTTTAGATTATGCCTTTGAAACTACTGCATATCTTCTTAACATAATAGCATCCAAGTCAGTTGACAAATTTTCATGTCAGATATGGATTGATAATATAATAAAGTTTTTATACCTAAAGAGTTAAAGATGTGAAGCGCACAATGTTTGAAAAGTTTCTCTTAAGAAAGAAATATTTATCTCAAAACATGCTACACTCTTAAAAAAGAGAATTCATTCTTAAAGAAAGTAATTGGAGTGAAGTAGAACTTATAAAAGCTTAAGACTACAAATTCACTCATAGGTGGAACAAAAGCTTCAAGTTGATAAATATTATATACAACTAAAGGTTCAAGAGACATATAATCCGCAATTCATTGGTAAATCTACGTATAAAAAAAGAGAGACGATGTATTACTCATAGATAAGGAGCCTAATACTTTTAAGGACGAAATGTCTAGCACTTATTCTTTAAATTTTACAAGAATCTATGAGATCTAAAATAGAATCTATTTACATTAATTAAGTATATTCTTTGTTGTATATTTGTAATGGGAATAAGCCTATAAGATGAAAATTGGGTTTTAAAGCAAAAAATTGACATGGATGATTGTTTATACAATT
Source organism: Erythroxylum oxycarpum (assembly GCA_025629785.1). Taxonomy (NCBI): domain Eukaryota; kingdom Viridiplantae; phylum Streptophyta; class Magnoliopsida; order Malpighiales; family Erythroxylaceae; genus Erythroxylum; species Erythroxylum oxycarpum. The sequence continues at coordinate 10,415,598 of JAOTAZ010000218.1, read as the reverse complement.
ATTGGTTTTATGATTGAGGTCAGGTATATTTAAGTGCTTGAAATGATAAAGGAAGTTGTTTGGATTAAGAAATCTATAACCAAACTTGGCTCTATTTCTAGTGTTATTGAGCTAATAATATTATACAGTCACAATAATGATAGTATTTTACAGGCAAAGAAACTAATTAGGATTGACAACAAATTGCGTAAAGCTTGGGCCGTATTATTAGCTCAATTTTGACCTGAGACTCGATCAGGTCTAAAACTTAGGGCCGAAGCTTAATTGAGTTTTGAGTAATTTAAATCTAAGAAAATTAATTTTTTAAAAAATAAAATTCATTAAATTTTTTTGTAGTTAAAAAGATAATAAAATTTCATTGCAATTCAAATTCAAAAGCAACCAGATCGAACTCTACAAAATTTCCTACTTCATCCTAGTATGCCAATCCTAAGTATCTTTTCTTTTGTCTTTGGAACTCATCTTCGAGAGTCCCAACATCAATAACTGCCTATGAAATTCATTTATAAAAAACCAAATCAGTTGCATAAAAAAAGTACATAAAAAGACAACAAACTAGCAAGAGAAGAAAATGGGCTAGCTAATTGTTATAGTTGAGATTGCCAATAATCTGCACCACTTCATCCACATATTAAAATTTTATTATGTAAATCATACCTAATTATGTAACAAATTTATTATTTTGATTGAATGATAATTAAAAAATAAAAATATCGTCATTATAGGATATTTGTTCAAAAAACTTTTAGTTAGATGAATGGTCTTCGCACCTGTCACTATATAAAAAATAAGATAATATGATAATAATTATTAAAATTATAAAAGTAAAAAAAAGTTATCATAAAGTATATAATTTAACTTGTATATTTTTGGCACCTAACCAATTTTAAAACACAATAGGGATTTTATAGTTTTATAATGAAGTCGACTATGATGATGACTCATTAGCCAACACCAATACTAAAAACAGACTCAAAAGGCAACTATAAATGCTAGAATTGTTAACAAAGTTTGTGCAATTACTTGTATAATAAGATATTCAGATCCATTTGATTTCCTTTATAACAATATGTTAAAATGCTCATTATCATCTATGGTCACAATATTGGCTTCAAGTATTTATCAAATTCCATCCTATTGTAAGAAGTCTTACTTCTTTTTTCCTTAATGAATTCCTAAAAATAAAAACTTAAACTTCTAACTGTGTTTGATGATGATGTATCAACAACAAATGAAAATAATACTAAACTACTACAATCTAACTCTTTTTTGTTTAGGAATAAAAGAAATGCATTAAGACAATTCCCTAAAGAATGCAAAGGAATGAGTTCATGGTATAGACATAGATAATCACTTCAACATCCTACAAAATAAGAACACAAATGTAACTTAGGGGTCCCTAATAGTGTCAAAATAACTTGTTACATGGACATATAACCAATCAACAACATTAGCCAATGGTATTTTGATTATCCTTGCTCAGGTATAGAGAGTTTAGGCTAGACCTTTAGGAAGTTGATTTTCACCCATAACATTTCCTCTATCTAGTTTTTTTTTAGCTCATTTAACATTATATTAATCTCTTATGAGGATTGTTGAAACATTCTCCTATTCCTTTCTCTCTAAATCCAAGAAAGATAGCTACTAAGAGTCATGCCAAAGAGGTTTTTGTGTGGTTTTGATAGGAAATTATAAGAGCATGTGTAGGTAAAGATGTTGTCAAGGTTGATTCTAGGGTAGTTAAAATTAATTTATCCTAAAGCTTATTTACAAATAATTTTAAAAGTTTCACACTTGAAAAAGAGATGGTTCTAGGATTCTTACTCTAGGTTACACAAGTAGTAGATGTTGTTAATCTTAATCCTTTTCATCCTATCCTTTTTAGGTAGTTTTCCTTTAATTGCCATCCACAGGATGAAATTGGCCTTGGGATTACAACATTGATTTCATACAAACTTAGACCAATTGACTTTAGTATAAGGGTTTTAAAACAAAGATAGGCATGATTTATTTGTGAATTGTCCCAAAGCATTTGCTTTTGAGAAGATTGTATCTTTTTTGGTTAGCTTGTGATTGTAATAAGCCAAATTAACAATAATCTCACTAAAGCCTTTTAGCCGATAGGTCCATTCGCTTTCATTCACCAGCTCTTTCACTTGAGCTTGAGCAGGCAAGATATACCTGAGGGGTTGGAAGTCTGGTAGCTTGAGTAATGGTCTCAACTTATGGTAATTTTCATACCAAAAGTATTTGTTATTTCCATTACCAGCAAGCCTCACAATGTTCTGAGGCATTTGGTTTCTTATCTTCAGCAATTTTTATAGTGTCCAAGAGGAATTAATGGGTGGTTTAAAGCTCCAGATGTTGCTTCCTTGTAGGTATTAGGTGTGAAACCATTTAACCCATAAGGATTCTGTATCCACTAGCAATTTCCAAATCCTCTTTGCAAGCAATATGTTATTGTTAGCTTTTATGGAATAGATTCCCAAACCTCCTTCCTATTTAGGGGAACAAACCTCATTCCATTTTATCTTAGCATATAAGTGATTGCTAGGATCACCAGTCTACAAGAAATTCTTTATAGATTTCTTTATATTCTTAATTAAGCTCCAAAGTAAAGATACATGGGAACTCCATTGCATATGTATACTGTTAAGGATGGCTATGACAAGTTGGAGTCTTCTTATATAAGATAATTTTTTTATTACAGCAGCCTAATCTATTTTAGGTCACATCAAGAAAAGACAAATAGCCTAATAGTAAGCCTAGTGGTTATTATTTGCACTCCAAGATACCTAAATAGGGGTGCATCATAAAAAGCAAGATCTTTAACTTGCTATTGATTAGTCCTTGAAATAAGATGAACTCTTTTGCGAATTGATTTTTAGCCTTAACATATCATTAAGTTGAATCATAGCTTCCATTATCACTTTGATTAATTCTTTTTTTTCTACATATAAGAGCATAAGGTCATTTGCAAAAGCTAGGTGAGAGATCCTATTTTTCTTGCATTTATAGTGGAATTTAAAGATGCTACTCTCATTTATGTTTTCATCAATTAGTATCGAAAGTACTTGTACACAAATGGTGAAAAGGTGTGGCGATAATGGGACCCCTTACCTTAATACATGTCCCCTTTTGAAGAGAATAGTGGTCCCCCCATTTATAAAGATCATAAAGGTAGTAGTTATGATGCACATTTCAATCCCTTTAAAAAATTTGAGTCAGAAAACCCATAACCTCCATAGCCTCCAGGATAAAGGAACAAGCAACAGAGTCAAAGGCCTTATATATATCTATTTTCATTAGGTAACTCCTAATTATCTTGCTACTATGGTAATCTCTGAGTAGTTCTAAAATTAAGAGGATATTATCCCTATTGTTCTTGCCTTATAAAAGCCACCTTAGCTTGAATTAATAATGCAATTGAGTGACTTTTTAAGCTTAATAGCAAGCATCTTGGCTAAGATCTTGTACAAAACATTACAACAAGAGATTGGCCTAATTATGCAAGGTAAGTGGTTTAATAATCTTTGGAATCAAGCATATATGAGTGTTGTTAATCTCTCAGCATGCTACAATTTAAGAGGAGTTCAATGATAACATTGGTTACCTAGTTTCCCACCAAGTGCTAAGATCTATTAAAGAAATTTTCTTTCAATCCGTCAAGTTCAAGTGCTTTCTCAAAGTTGAGGCTTCATAGTTTGACATCCTCAGTAGTGAATTGAGTTGTTAGATATTTTCCTTATTTTTCATTTATTAAAGGAGGTATAATGTTCCTAAGCTTATGCAAGGAAAATCTAATTTAGAAGTTGTGTCAATGATACTTTTGAAGTAAGTGAAGACTGCTTCCTTGAGTCCACATTAAGAGGTGATTAAATTTCCGTTAGGGCTTTGCAAGCATTCTAGCTCTTTATTTCATATAAGAGGAATGGTATTATAAGGCTTGGGTGTATTCAAAGAGTGCATCCCTTTCTGCTTGTAAAAGTAAGTAGTAATTTGCATTAGAATAGGTATTAACTTACTTTTGCTTTTTACACCTACTCCAGCTTTTGCTTTTTACAAGCTAAGTTTTCTATAATACTATTAATCTTACTTTTGCTTAATACTTTAACTTCCTTTTTTACAATTTTAAGTTTCATAATGCATTTGAATGCTGTAAATCCATTAATTTTTACACTCATCCCCTTAAAGATTGCTACTTCAAAACCATCCAGCTCAATTAGGTAATTATTAAATCTAAGTGGATGGTGCTTGGGGCAAGAAGGCGTTTTTGTAAGGATTTCAATGGGTAAGTATTTAGATGATATAGGGCATCCAAAATGAGATTTAATTTCTATGAAGAGGTTTAACAAGTGGAGTTTACCATTGCCCTATCTAGTTTTTTCCTAAGTAATTAAAGCTCTTATTGTATATTACTCTAAGTCAAGAAGTTTCCATCATATTTAAGGTTTGATAATTCCAATTTGTTCATGCATTCTCTGAAACCATCAGCGAATAAGTTGAATACCTTAGTATCCCCCTCAACCTCAATGAAGTATATTGTTAATGGGATACTATTAAAGTCTCCCATTAACATCCATGGATGATTCGTACTAGTATGTATGTTGTATAACTCTCTTAATAAATCAACCAATTGAAATGCAAATTTGGATACATAGATAAATGTAATGTAAAAGGTTTCTAGGAAATTATAACCTTAACTTGCAAATCAGTGAATTGTGTAGCTATTAGTTGTTTAATACCTTGATCAATAAGTGATTTTCACAATAATTCTCCCATTGGTTCCTAAAAAAATAGGAACTTGATTTGAGATTTCATTTTGTATTTTGATCTCTAGTAGTCCTACTGACATGGGTTTCTTAACGGTCAAAAAATTATAAACTACTTATTGTTTAATAGGGGAACTAATAGAGCTCAATTTCCAAGTAACGATGGATATGATTTTCAGTGTTTGAGTTCATTTTAGACTCTGCCCTTACTTTCCTTCTGGATAATTAATGTATTGTTCCGTATATCTATAATTATTGTAAAAGGACTACCTGCATGATGTTAGATATTTAAGAGATCAACACTCTCTTATTTCTTATAATGTTTAAGCTTATATGGAGGAGAGACAATAATGCTCTTACTTATGGGAGTTGAATGTGGTGCATAATGAGCTTCATTTAGTTCCTTAGTATCTAGGGGAACATAGCTTGTGTTCCCTTTGTAGTCATGGTGTTGAGTGTTTACTACTTCATTTTTTTCTAGGTTAGAAATGTCTACTAAACTTAAAGAGGTGTTTTTAATAATTTTCAAGCATGGTGCTTCCCTCATTCACATTCTTATCACCTTTTGAACCTTCTAGTAAGTTTATGGTATTGGTCAGTTTTTGGCTAGTATTATGAGATGTAACATTTTGGGCAGTTTCACCATAGAATTCTCCATAGGATCCTTTCTTAAATGGTTTCCTAGTTGGCTTATAAACTTGTTTCCTTGGGTTTGGTTGGCTTCCACTGGTAGGTTACTAGTAAAGTACACTCTATGAGATTCCCTCCCTTATTCAGCCTCATCACCTTAAGCTTTTTAGGAAACTCCCTAGAGACATCAATTTTTATACATAGTTTAGTAAACCTTCTTCTACTCATAGAGGCTGTATTATGGTCCATACATAGGGGTTTTCGTAGAGAACTGGCCAAGTAGCTCAAGCCTAGAGTACTTTAATATTTAAGAGGAATTTTATGAAATTGAGTTCAAATAGGAAGAGCTTTGTTCTATAATGCTTAAAGTATTGGCTTTATTGGAGATTCTAACAATGTAAAAATCTTCTTCATAAATGAGGATAACTTCTAATCCAGAGCTTCACCATCTTTCATTAACCCAGGTTTTAATTAAGGGATAAGGGAGTCTTGTTTAGCAAAGTACTGATAAAGGAAGAAGTCCATCTTCTTACACCCATATAGAGAAATTCCTAGGGATGAGAGATAATGACATGTTGAATAAATCCAATTAAGTAAGTAAGATGATCTAAAGAGTTACATCTTGAGACCAAGTCTTCTTGTTAAGGAGATTCCCTATAAAGGACTGATAGCAAGGTTGGCAGTTAACCAAGAACGTCCAAAGTGAGGAGTGATGAAGGATATTGTAAGTTTGAGGAATCAAAGATTTTGGGTTAGAAGGACTGTCGATATGTTTAAGGGTATTAACAAAGGTAAGAGATGGAGAGGTGCTAGGAATGCCTGGTGGAAAGGAGTTAGAGTTGGGAACTTTCATGGTGTCCAAGAGCTGAGGGTGGGGAGGGGAGCTAGGTCAAAGTGCTACCTACCTTGATGCTTTACCAAAACAAGTAATTAAAAGTTGAAAAAATTGGGATAAAAGTATAAGGTTACTAGTATACGTAAAAACAAGTCATTTGATAATAAGAAGAGCAAAGGGAAACTTTAGTAAGAGATGAGAGAAAATTCTAATGGGAAAATGATTTTTTAAATATTATATTTTACTGTAATCTAACTCTTTGTCCATTCTTAATTGATAACTAATAAAAATCATTCCATAAATGTTTAATGATATTAATATGTCCTTAAACTCGATTACTAGATAACTATTGATAAAAATTTGAATTCTTTCCATTTAAGTGAAAATCAAAATTTTCCTTGTTTATTCATTTTTTTATGAGTGCTGAATTAGTGATAACCTTTTTGTTATCATAGATGTCGCACTTCATGTAGATTATAACATGGATCATAATATTGCTTAAAGATCAAATCAGTCCTTTTAATAAGTGAAACATTAGGTGAAACCTTAAATGAAACCATTTTTTTTCTAACTTAAACCTCAAACACTAAATATATCTAATCCCTAAATTTTGTAAACCTAATATGATTACCTATAAATCCAATACACTAAATTGGACGTCCACACATTTTCATCAAAATCCTTACACGTTAAAGCTAAAAATTCCACTATGTCCCTTTAAGATACAAAAATTAATCGTAAACACAATAACATATAATTTAAAGATGGATGTTCATTTTATATGTATTATATATGTAAAAAAGATGACTTTAAAGACTTATTTGAATCTAGGTAGGAAATTTATTAGATGCAAGAATTAATGCATATCATTTTTTAGAGTGGGTTGATCCTCTTATATCTAAGAGAAATAACTAGATTATTTTTATTGAGTAACCCAAAAGCTATGGAATCTAAAATTGACAAATCAAAGAGGGCATATGCATTGGAACTTGAAGAACAAAGAGAACTAAATGCATTACAACTTAAAGAGCATAAACATACTTTTGAAAGGGATCTAAAGACATTAAAAAACTATAAAATATAAGAGAGATAGAGCAAATATTAAAGAGAAAATAGCTATAAGACATGGGCACTATTGTCATGTTCTTCTCATGTTTTATATTGGATGTTTATTAGCGGTTGCAAATATTATGATTATTTCATGATAAAACACTTTGCAAAATTGATGTACTTATGTAAACAAATAAAAGAAAGATGTTTTGAATTAATTCATAATTTTTATACTTTTTATGAAGGAAGTTAAATATATATTTTGCTTTCATAAGTTTGGAGGTTTCTATTGGTACTTCTATCCACTAGTTATGCAATTCTCATAACTAATCATTATTTGAATTTCTAATTTTTGTCATACTAATTCCATTTTATATAAGATTTAAAAGATGGCAATGATAATTATGTCATACTAATACCCATTGGCATAAAAGACTGGTTATCCAAAGATCAAATACTAATTTTCATAACCTAATAATAATATCTTTAACAAAAACCAAAGTAGGTGTAACCTTATAAGTTCATATCACGGACCAAAATAGACAAACATTTTGAATTGTCATCATGTTTAACCATCTTCAATTGTTATTATGTTTTTACATGCTTGATTAATATAACTCCTTTAACTTAGATGTTTCAGTCATTCCACAAATTAATGAATCTTTATATATAATGCTCATTGTTGATATTTTAGCAATCTCATTATTTCCAACTATTATATTTCTTGAATTTATTTCATTATATAATTTAGCCCTTGTATTACTAGTAATTACAAAACCATCATTATCTTGTTTTCCTTTTCTATTTTGAGTTAATCTATCGTGATGTTTCACCAAATACCTTACAGTATCACTTTTTACTTAAAAAAATAATGTTAATTAATTATAACGCATTAAAATTTATCCGTTGGTTACGTAAAAATGTCATATGTTAATATATGTTATTGTCTTTTTTTTCATATTGGTGCTATAACCAATAGTTCTTTTCTTCCTTCTACAATTTTCTTTAATTATGGTAGTGATATTGCTTATAGATCCTGTTATTCTTAATCATCATATGCTTGTTGCTTTAACTCCTTTAGAAATTGGATATACTTTGTATAATGACTTGTTTGTTTTTTTCAATGCATGCCTAAAATTGTTTTTGAAGCCCTACACCTCTATGACTTATCTTTTAATTGGAAAATAAATGTCAAACATAAAACATGTATTATACTTTAAGAAGTATTTATCTGACAACATAAATTAATCCTTAGAAAATAATACATATTGATTATCATAATTAAATAACTGGAAATAATTAGCTGAATCCATAATATGCCATACAAAATATTATTACCTTTTGTTGATCTCTGATGATTATAGGACCACAATCATTTAACATTTATAAATTATCACTTAATAATTTTAGAAGCTGTTGGGCCCCGAAATGTTTTCTTTTATTTTTTTATTTTTTATTGAT
>JAOTAZ010000218.1:10392305-10406750 GCA_025629785.1 Erythroxylum oxycarpum | reverse complement strand
GGTCATTTTGCATTTTCGCTTATAACTTTTGCAATTGACCTCCGATTCACCCGAAATTTGAACCATGGCTTTTCCCACCAAGTCTTCTACCTTCTTTCATAAAAATGTAAACTTTTCCGATTAAGTTAAAATTTTCGAAAATTTGCCCTTAGGTTCGTTTGACCCGCTTGTTTAATTTGCTTGTAATCTGTCTACGATTTGCATTCGAATTTAATTCCGCGTTCGCTTTGCTTCCGCCTTATACCTTTCGGTTCGAGTTGCTCTAGCTTCCGTTTTTGTTTGTTTCCATGCTTCATTATCCGATTCCATTCGTTTCGCTTTCGATCTCAAACATTTGCTTTTGTTTCTGTTCTTTCGTTTTGTCTTCCGGTTACGACCCGAATCATGAATAAGTATGAAAATGGATGTTAGGATGGATAAGATGAAAAAAAATCGGGATTTTCAGATTAATCTAAAGTTTCCAACGAAAGTTTCCAACGCGGATTCGGATTCCAGTTTGGTTTTGTGTAAAAGGTTGGATATCCGGATACGGGTTCCAACAACATTAGATTATTTCCATCACTTTCAATTGCTACCAATAATATCCCTTTACATAGACCTTTTAGAAAACAACCATATAATCCATTTACTCTTCTACATCCAACCCTTTTTTTTTGTAATATGGAGTCATATATAGTGCAGTCCTAGAAACAGTCCTTGAAACAATCATCTTCATTGTAGACTTTAGGTTAGATGTCAAAATCTTAACACCATAATCCCTGTAGTTTGGTATGTTCATCCTTTGATTATGTCTAACTCTTATTTATCACTAATTTTGTAGTTTTTTGACATATGGTCAATAAAAAATCCAAACTTAATTGATTCTTTATATTTTATTAGACGTCAACAATCTTTTTAAACTCAATCTATTTCATTTTTATCAAATATTTGAAGGCTAAATTACTTGATGGTCATGTTCCTTATGCTAAAGTTATTAGAACAATTATATTTGTTATAAAATATTTTTGTAATAAAATCACCGCAAATCCTTTTTGTGGAAGCATAAACCAACCATAAGTAATTATGTTTAGCACAAGTAACCCTTACTTTCTCTCTATTCTTAAGAAGTTAATACCCTTCCTCTTAGCTATTGAGTACCTAGTGATAATTTCTTTGAACTCCGTTACATAAGCAAAGTGTATGACAAGACTAAACCCAAGCTTCTATATACTTCAATTATATCTACATTTAGAACTTCTAACCTTTGAATTGTTATCCTCTTCCAATTTACTTGTATTGCACTAACTTCCTATACAATTAACATTATCATCAGTATCAACTAAATATATCTATTTGCCCTCTTTCCTACCTCTAACATTGTTTTCTTCTTTTGTATATATGGTTTCTTCCTCTCCCTCACTGACATCTACACCTAAAGGATCAAATAGAGGATGAACATGGTCATTTCTTCTATTAAAGAGCTCTTAATCATTGCTTAAAATAAGGATCTCAGGGTGAAAGCTCTGAAGGTGAATGGGCTATATATGAAGGAAAATTATGATCATGAAAGAAAGCGCATTAAACATTACTTATCTAAAATGAGTTTTAGGATAGAATCCAAGAGTAAAAAAGGCATTTTCGTGTTACAAGCATGAGAAAATTGGTAATATTAAAAGACATTATCCAAACAAGAAGTTGAATGATAAAAGAAAATTGATGATTTATTAAGGCCTGCTAATATAACGAAAGCGGGGACTCAAATTGCAACAATAAAGACATGCTTTATGTTTCAACTAGTGAACTACTTAATTCATGAATTTTGGATAGACGATGCACACATGACTTGATACTAAATAAGAATTGGTTTATGTCATTTACGTCAACTAACTTTGACATATCCACTCAAGAGATAATAAAACTTGTAAAATTATTATGGCATGAAAATTTAGGATCAAAATATTTGATAGCGTTATTGAGACTTTGTAATTTTCAACATGTGCTAAATTTATGGAAGAACTTGATCTCTTTTGGAACTTTACATACAAACCATTTTAGCTATGAAATTGATGGAAACAACTTTAAGGTGGATAAAGGTGCATTGATTGCCATGAAAAAGTCAAGACTAGTAAGAAACATATAATATTAATATGAATCACCTTTATATATGGAGTTGTTATAGTATGATTAGTGGAAGATAATATTGCATTATGGCACATATCACTAGGTCATCTTAGTGAGTGAGGGATGAAAGGACTATATATGATGAGATTATAGAAGGGCTTTAAACATTGTAAGTTAGACTTCTATAAGTTCTATGTGCTTGGTAAAAAAATAAAAGTGACTTTCAAGGCGGGAAGCATAAAACTAATGGAATTTTATACTATGTTCATACTAAGGTATAAGGTCTTACTGGAGACTTGTTGTTAATGGATCTCAATATTTTCTTATCTTGATTGATGATTTCTTTAGGAAAATCTTCATAAAGTAAAAATTTGAGGTCATTGCAAAGTTTAAGGAATGGAGGGCTAAAGTGAAGAACTAGATGGCAGAAAAGTCAAGTACTTGAGATCAAAAAATGGTACCAAGTATACGGACTCACATTTCCAAAAAAAATTTATAAAGAGCATGACATTTAATGGTATTACATAATAGATATATAACTAAAAAAATTAGGTGTTGTGGTTGAATATAAGGCTCTTTAAAATTTTCTAAATTAAATCAATAGGCATGACATGTTACCTCATCAGTGGTAAAGGAAGTGTGGAAAGGAAACAAGGTAAATTTTTTGGATTTGAAGATTTTTAGCTTACCCTCATATTTACTTACTTTTAGTGATGAGAGGTCGAAACCAAATCCAAAGTTGAAAATTTATATCTTCATTAGCTATCTAAAAGGTGTAAAAGGCTATAATTTCTAGTTTAAGAGATAGAAGAACAATGACAAGAGAAGAGCATCATCATAATATAGTTGTGGATAAAACAAGGCATACCATTTGGTTACTACGTAGATATAACTAGGAAGACTCGATCTCTCATACACTTACCATTGGTACTAAGGATCCAACTATGTTTTATGAAACTATGAATAGTCAAGATAAAGATAGATAAATGGGCGCTATGTTAAAAGATGTGAGGTCTTGAAAGATCAAGTAGATAATTGCATCTAGTCAGATCATGTTAGAAAAAGGTTGACACTTTGAAAAATGCAACTGATATGTTATCAAAGTTAGTTATCATAAAAACAATTAAGTAATCATTAGACTTAATCAATGTCTCTAAATGTTATACATGGCTACAATTTGACCTACTTCGAATATTTTAGAAAAGGTAGAGATTTTGAAAAAATTTGCTTCATTTTTAATTGGGTCTTGTAACCAATACATATAGGTGCGTAATTTTTAAGTGTCTCTAGAAGAACATAAATGTGTGTTACGACGTGTTCTTCTTTGAAATACTGAGATAAAGACACAAGTAAGAAAATAATTGGAATATGAGCGTGTTCAAATCATGGAAGAGTTTTTAAAGAAGTATACAACTTGAACTATAGGTATATTTATGTTTATGTTCCTCACTAAAAAGAGTTACAGAGAAGCAGTGAACTATACAACCTACAATATGGGCGTATCTGTGACTATATTCCATTTATAAATAATATTGTAAAACATTGTTAGGACATGATCATGTTCAAGCCTGTGTTTAAAATATAATAACTTAGATAAAAAAAATGCTTTGAGTTGAAATTTAAGCTTTAGAAGAATTCTAGGTTTTATAGAAATCATGTTTATAATAAATTAGGTTTAGTGATGGGTGATTTATTTAGGATTGTACCAGTTAAAGTTTGGATGCAAATATACTTATGTATACCTAGTTTAATGTAATCATCATTATCATTATAAAATAGTGAAAAATAGTTACCCTTAGTCTCAAGGATGTAGGCATATAAAAATTGGTAGAACCTCTTTAAATCTTCTTGCATTCTTGATTGTTTGTTTTGCACTATTCTATTCTTGTTACGTATCCTTTCTCACCAGATGTGATATTCCATTGCACTAGTTGTTTTATTGTAGTGTACTTCATAATCTAAAGGCCTTGAAACCCTTTCTCTTCCTTTATCTCTTCCTATTGTATATATATTACCATTGACTTATTTTATCTAATTTGTGTTCGAATTTGGCTCCATTTGACCATTGGTTTTTGATATTTTGATTTTGTCTATTGCTTTTTAGTGAGTTTTTTTTCTTTACTTAAGTTTTCTCTATCAAAATATTTTATCATAACCTAAGAAAAGTGTATCTATTATTTGGTAGTAATATAGTGGTGAATTAAGTGTCGATCACATGAGCATGTGGTAAATACTTGAAACAATATTCCACTATTACACAATTAACTAAATAAAATGATTAGTTTTTATAATTGAATATTAAATCTAAAACTATACCTAAGCCTATTAGAGATAAACCAAAGCTTAAAATCAATAAAAGAATTCATATATAAATAAACTTCTAGATAAGACTTCCCCTAGCATTATATTTGTATTCATGATTTAATTCATCAAGAAGGTTCTATAATATAGACTAGTGAAGTTTCTTAAATTGATGAATTGCTCGGTCAAATTAAAACTGCACATTCCTAAGTTTAATAATCGATGCCCTACCCGAATTAAACTTCCAAAAACATATTAAGATTTGTGAAATTCCATGAAAATTTTGATCATAACACTGAAGGATTTATGTAAGTTTATTTTTAGTAGCCCATGCAACTCCTAATATTTAAGCTATGGTCATTTATATGCAAGTTCACTCAAATCGTTAATGTGAAAATTATAATATGATCTATCTGCTAACTTTAGTTAGATCAACATTAAAAATAATTAAAGATATTTTTATATAAATAAAACATTACTTGATAGATAAAATTGAATTATCTATAACAAAGACAATAACCAAGGTTCCCTTATTTATACATAAGAAAAGTTTAGCTAATAATCATCTTTGCACCAATAAATATAAACAAAAGAATGAAAGAAATAAAAATAGATAGAGTTCTAAATGTAATCTCAATATTCCAATTATATTTGATTTATTTGGATGATTTTCAATATTCTCATTCCTTAAAAATGGTTGCTCATCATCTCTCTAAGGTGTTTTATTCCATTGACATCTAACCATAATTATGAAACAAAAAAGAATGCCAAAGTCTTCTCCCTTTAGGATTTTTATGTGTACTTATAAGAAATTCTAACAACAGAAACATGTTAAGATATGATTGTGTTTTTCACTACTTCTCACTTGGGAATTGCATAGGAGAGGCATGCCCATATCTTTAGTCGTATTTTACATTGCATTTGTTCTGCCTATAGAAATGAGCACTGGCATGCCTGTGTCTTCAGTATTATTATACACTATTTCTAGACTTTGATTTTAGGAAAATATGTGGGCGTAAACACGTCCATATTCATAATTGTGTTTTTCTTTGTTTCGTTAGTTCCATATCACACAAATTCCATCCACATATATAATTTGCCTTATTTTTAATATTAAGTTTTTATAAGAACTTGGGTTGGCACTCGAGCATGCAAGGCCTTGTATTTTTTCCAAATTGAGATTTTTTTCTTGATTTCCTTATAAAATTCCTTTAGATCTTAAATTTTACTAAAAATAATGTATCTAGGTAAGAAAATTTATCACAAACATGACATAAGACATGATTGAATCTAGGTTGTGTTTTAAACTATTTAGTTTTAGAATAGAACAAAAACATAAACAAACCTATGTTTTAGGCTATGTAGTTCGCTGCTTCTGCATAACTCTTTCTAGTGACGAAAATGGACATAAACACTTTGTCTTTTAGGTCATGCACTTCTTTGGAAACTCCTACACCATTTTAAGATGCTCATATTGTAATTATATTTTTGCACGTCTTTACCTCAACATTTTAAAGAAGATCATACCCTGACATATCACCACCTATTAGAGTGTGTTCATCTAACATACTCAAATGAATGCTCGTGTTCTTTTAGAGAAATTTCAAGATTGCACACCTGCATATATGAGTCATACAACAATCTTCGTGTTAGAAAATATACCCCAAATAGTTTAGGTTATATTTATATATAACATCTAAAGACATTGATTAAGTATAAGCAAAGTTTAGAATTCTTTATAGTAACTAACTTTGTCAATATGTCCGTTGCATTTTCCAAAGCGTGAAATTTTTCCAACAAGATTTGATCAAATACAATTAACTCCTTGATTTTATAAAACCTTATATATTTCACCATAGAACCTATTAATCTATCCTTATTTTGATTATATATGGTTTCTTGCAAGGTAATTGGATCACCGTTACTAAGAGTAAGTGTATACAAGATTGATTCTTCCAATCATTTCTACTTGATGTCTAATAGTATATCTTGTAACCTATTAATATATCCTTATTTTGATTATCTATGGTTTCTTGCAAGATAATTGGATCATCGTTACTAATAGTAAGTGTATACAAGATTGATTCTTCCAATCATTTCTACTTGATGTCTAATAGTATATCTCGTCTTATACGAGGCTATACCATAACTTGTCTAAAAAGTTCCTCTACTATTTTTATACTCATGTGTTCCAAAATTCTGCCCGGGTGTTTACCTTAGCATTCCAAAGAAGAACACAGTCTAGAATATAGTCATGTTCATCCAACACACTCCAAGAAATGCTTATGTTCTTTCAAAGACACTTATAAATTACACACATATGTATATGAGTCATACACCATAATATAAGTGTTTTATATTTTACATCTATAAACAATAATCAATAAAGAACATAATTATGTACATTGAAGTGTGACTCTTGTATAGCAAGGACTTTTAGTTTTGATGTTGACTGTAAGATCAAATTAATGACTAATCATGCAAAAGTCAAATTGTGTTAGTAGATCACCTAAAAATTTCAAGAATAAGAGACTTAAGCATATTATAAATTAGAGGAATAAATATTATAGATTTTTTTACTTTGTTTTAAAGCATTTATGATGATATTACTTAATTTTTAAAATGTAATTAGGATATTATGTTATGGAACAAGTTTTTTTTGGACAAGTCACTATTGTCACCAATGTTATTACAACACTTTCACTGTTGTGGACATATTCATTTTATGAATACTACTAGTGTTCTACTAGTTTAATGTTTAGAACTCCATTTTGTTTTTCCTAATTACATCATACTTAATCTAGGAGCATTTTCACAAATAAAAGGCTAACATTTATAATTGAATCATGGATATTTAATTGATAACCAGAACAAGTTAAGATTCAACAATAATAACATACACTATCCAATTATTAGCCTCTCCAACCTGTTTGAAAAAATAAAGGCCAATTTTTTTGCTACTCATATCCATAAAAAAAACTTGTAAAACATCTCTAGAAGTAAAAACAATACTACAATTTACATCATGCATATTAATTTGTAATAAACTACCAATTTTTGCAACTTTTCTCCTTCACTAACAAGTTTCAACATCCCTTTCAACTCGGACAACTTTCCTTTCACATTGGTCATTTGTTCTTCTATTTTAAAATATTCTTGGGAAACCCTACTTGGTTTTTCATCCACCATACTAACTTCATAATGCAATGCACTTATCTCTTATTCTTAACCTTTAAGGGATTAATTACATGCTTCATCTTCTCTATTATATCTTCATTCTATCAAAGAAAGAAGTGATAACCCTTTTCTATAGCAATAAATATAAAATTTAAATTTAAATTAAAACACATCAACAAATTACCTCTTACAACTTATTTCATATTACGAGCATTCATAAAATCTTCCAATAGGATTTTTTAGTAGTTTACAAGGTTATTAAATTATTTATCCACTACTATTTTAATTCCTTCTAATGTTGATGAATCCATATGTGGCATCGCATTTGATAACATCTACAATTAATAATTGACATTAAACATTCATTATTTAAATTCCTACATTATTCCGAGTAATAACAATAATAAGTTAAACACTATTATTAACACCATCCTTAATGACATAGCCAATTGCCAAATCACAAAACCCACAATTTTATATGACGTTAAAGATATCATTTGGTAATCAAAGGAAAGTGAAAAACCAACACTACACTAATCAAAATCTAGACAAATTTTGTAGACAATTACATGATAAAGCACCCACTAATAACAAAACATTAGTTGGAATTGTCATCTCTTTCAAACTTTGATTGATGGATTCAGGAGTGAAGATGGTTGTCTTAGTTAGAAAACAATATTTTTCCCTGAAATCAACTGAAAATTACTACAATTTAGGGAAAATCATGTTTTGACCATGTAATACCTATGAAACTGAGAGAAATTGGATTTGCGTTTCACTCCTTTCCATCTAATTCAAAACAGTAATTACAAAAAGCTCCAAATTAAGCCACTACGAGGATTAGCTTAGCCACTGGCAGTTGTTGATGTAGAACAAGCACTATACCAATTTTCAGTCACGGACTTTGGTGATGGTGGCCTGGCATCTTTCAGACGAGCATCCGCATGGGTATTTGGTGGTGAAGATGTTACTACTTCGTCGGTCAACACATTGCTTTTGTTTTGCATTTCCTGTCGGCAGTCTTTGGACTCACCAACTTCAATTTTCTTTAGTTCTTCCAAAACCTTTTCCATGGAAGGTCTCATTTCTTTCTTCTGTTGAAGACATTGGAAAGCCAACTCTGCAACTGCAGTTGCCATTCTTTTAACATTTTCATCTGATTCACTCCCAAGGCATGGGTCAATCAGCTCATGATGTGCCCTTTCCTGAATTTTACTCACAGCTAAGTTGGACAGATTAATCTCGTCACAGTCCCTAGTTATATCAACAGCAGGCATCGAGGATATGAGCTCGATCAGGACAACTCCAAAGCTATAAACATCACTCTTGTCAGTAAGCTGGTAAAACTTGTGATACTCTGGATCGACATAACCTGGACTTCCTTGTGGGACAGTTGAGACGTGGGTTACATCATTCGGGAACAATCTGGAGATACCGAAATCTGCTACCTTCACACATAATTTGTCATCAAGGAGAATGTTGTTAGTTTTAACATCACGGTGTATGATGCCAGAGGCATGAAGGTAGGCCAATGCACAAGCAGTTTCAAGTGCAATGCTCATTCGAATAGGCCATGTCAATGGAGAGGACTTTGCTTGTTCACCGTGAAGATGATCAGCAACGGTTCCATTAGAAATATACTCATAGACAAGGAGGAGCTGGCGACTGTGTCGTGAAGTGCAGCCATAAAGGGAGACAAGATTTTTATGACGCAAACGTGTCAGAATTTGGACCTCATTCATGAATTGCTCTACCCTTCTGTAGTTGTGCTCATATAAGCGCTTAACTGCAACTTCCCTTCCATCTGGTAGCTTACCTATTTCAAATAGATGAAGTAAGCTCATTAAGCATAGCAGTTGATAATATCAGATAGATCAAACAAATACTAAAATCTTACCATAATATACAACTCCAAAACCGCCATCTCCTAGTTCATTTTCGCAGCAAAAATATTTGGTGGCCTCTCTAAGTTCATTGTAGGAGAAGATAGGGATACCAAGGTACTCCCCTTCTGGGTCTGCCTTTGAGGAGGTACTAGAAAAGGAGTTTTTGGGCAAGAATTTAGAAGAGCCCTGTCTTCTTCTGCATTGATGCCAGACAGCATAGAGTAATGTCAATATGAGTGAGCCTCCTATGCCTATACCTGAAACGGTAGAGGTGGTAGCTTTCTTTTTAGCACAAAAAGGTGGTTAAAATCATTTATCAACACAGTTTTTAAGATTCCATTGCAAAACAAACACAATCATAGGATGTTGCTTGAAGAATTACCTAATCCCAGCTGCAATTTCAGCTTGTGATTTTCTGCAACATAATCACACTTTTGTGTTAAAATCTCAACAGTAAAATATGAACACACTGCAATCATGATAAAAGTGACGCACAAGGAATGTTAAAACTTAAAACTATTTCCTAGCATCTTTTCATTGCAACAGAATCTCTCTCAGGGGCCATTCAAGAAATTGATCCAACTCGGAAGCCAATTCTATGCAGTCGAGGATACATCATAGATAAACCGTTTCTCCATGTACTCCAATTTCCATACCTTATGTTGCATTAACATGGTATAATTTCCTTGGCTGCCAATCTCAGATTTCTCATCTCTTTAATGACACCTCTTACAGACAGGACATACATGCACTTCAAGTGAAAAGTTGGCTGATAGCAACCAAAATGGGTCAGTGTGCTTTTGGCTCCCTAATCTAGGGAACCTGAATAAATGTGCATTGAGATGGAAGACGTTGGTAACAATACCTGGCTAAAGTTTGTGCAGATTTTGTAAGTAAATTCTTATGGCAGAACCCCAGTAAGATGGTGTCACATTTGAAAATAGCTAGGTTTGGAATGATCAGAAATGAAACTAAAAGGGAGCTAGAGAATGTCACATCATTAAAGCTTGCACATTCATGGAAATTCGTTTGCTTCCATAACACTTCTCATGAATGAACATAGACTCAGCCTTCAGTAGAGAAGGCAGATATGAAGACAAGTGAGTTTAGTACTACAGCATTCTCAGAATCGAACAGAAATTTCACTTTGTGATGCTAGGGATTTGGAAAATTATGTTATGGTTTTGTGGGGAAGAAGAAATTGATCCAGAGGAAAGTAAAAAGCATGGGAGTCTACAAAAAAAAAAATTGAAATGTGGCAAGGTCATAAAAGGCAACTTGTAAGGGATCAAAATTTGCCATCAGGATAAGATCTAGACTTCCAATGACAGCCTAACTGGGCTAGTATTCGTGGCTGAGACCAACTAGTCTGAGGAGAAAATATTCACAAGGGAACAGAATGTGATATGCCCAAATCAATTCAAGGTCTTGATTGGTCCATAAATTCAATGGTTCTTGTTGGCTATCTACGCTTCCGTTTTCTTAATTCTAGTCCCTCCTTTATAGTATACCAAAGACAACAGATTTCAAGCCTAAAGGGCATTTGATTCTGACAATGAAAGCAAACTGTACGAGACCATTTCCTATCATTTCTTATCACAACCATCACTCCAATACTTACAATCCTCCTAGCAAAGCAGGTAATTCTGGTACAGGTAGCTCCCAGAATGTGACAGATGGTGTGGACAATGCACAAGAAAGACTTGACCAATGTATAGCTGGCCACTATTTGTCATTCCTTTCCCCGTCATAATTATCCTCCATCTTGCAACTTATCTGTTCTAATTAAAGCGTGAATCCAGAGAAATAAGCTATAGCTAACCTTCTTGTTCTAGGCATTGGCTTTGAGATTTTATAAACGTCATTCAAACTTGGACCTCAGGGTTCATACTGATAACATGTAGATTGCATTGTGCACATATTAGTGCCGATTAGAGTCTAGGAAAAAAAGTTATATAAATCATATAAACAATAGTTACACACCAAATTCAAATACTCTTCACTTGCTTAGGTTGTTAGCAATCTAGATAAAACTGACATGGACTGAGTTTACTAGAATGTGTTAGATAAACAAAACTTATTCACACCAAATCGGCAAGTAGAAACAATTTACTTACAGCGTGCATTCAACCGACCATATTTGAGCTACAGAGTTGCAAAGAGATTGACAAACAACTCAAGAATATCTATGCAGTTTATCCGCTGCTAATAATTAAGATAGATATTTGGAAGGGAAGATGAGCATGCAGGGGGAAACTAGAATAAAGGAAACTATTTGCTAATAGCATTATTTAAGACTCGCTCCATGTAAGAGAATAGTTTTAAACCTCACCGTCATTGCAGTATCTTGAAATGGATCCGTCAGGACAGTAACACACAATTTTAACTTCTTCAAACCCACAACGGCCGCCACTTCTCTGGCATTTAGCACATTTGCCACCAAAACCAAGCCAATTAAGTGAAAAACCGTCTTTCAGCAATTTTACATAGTCAATGTCTAAAATTGTTTGATTGATCTCCCATTGATTCAAATAAACAGGTGCAGCAACTAGGAAGTGGCAGGCTGTTCTAGTCCAATCCAAGTTCTCATCTCTAGGGACTAACGAAACAATGGTCTTATTTATGGGACCAGAACTGCAGTTAACCACAGAACTTGTGTAGTTGGCTGAAAACAAGCTACTGCAGTTATAGAAAAAGAAGATATCAGCATGATAGGGGCTGAAATCAAGGGAGGATCGATCAAAGGAGTAGTTTTGAAGCGGGGTGGGGCAAGTGGTGTTAAGAACTTCCAGGTTGACCAACCGAAATGACTGGTTTTCATAACTTATGCTCTGAACCACATAGTCAGCAGCAGAGGTCCTATAAATTGGCCTACCCTCCTCACAGTTAATTTTAAAACCTGGATAACCACAGAACTTAGTCCCGTTGCCATGAATATAGAAGGGGTAACTTATATTTGGACCACTACCACAGTTCTTTGGCTTGCACGCTTCATATCTTGATTCTTCTCCTGATACTCCTGACTCCACCAAGAAGTTGCTGCCCACAAGAGGAATCGCAACAAGCAATAACAGTTTGAGACCATAGCTTTGCTGTATATCCATGTATAAGGAAAGAAGAACCAAAACAGACTGAAGAAGCATAGGAGATGTGCTGAGGCATCACATGAAACTCAAGTTATCAACCTGGGACTAGATCTAACTTTTATAGTACCCTGATCCTCTCCTCTCTTTCTACTTATTATGTTAGATGTTTCCGGTGACCTGATTTGAATCACTTTCTGTTTCAATGAAGCTATTGGCAGGATGACAATGAAGACGCAAGAAAAGTCCACTGGTTTCCATTTTCTGTCAAGAGACTTTCTTATCTTTTAAATGCAATCACAACAAAGTGTTATAAAATTAGTCTTCGTGGAAGACATTGTTTATGAATTATGATGGCATAATCTACAAGTGTGGAATATAGATTTCGGACTACCGATGCAAGAATATTCTCCTATGGGCGATATAATCAAAAATTAAAATCAAATTGGTCTATGAGATGGTATAGTTAATGTGGAAAAGGCATATAAACATGTCTGATGTTTTGTCATTTCTACAAAGAAGAAGCTTTTGGTCAAAGTACTGAATACTAACTGGTACGGGGGAAGTTGGTCTTTCTTCAATAGCATTAAATACATAAAATAAAAGAGAACGTGGTGAATAAAAAAAAAAATCAAGTCGTGTATAAACAATTTAATCATCTTGTCAACTTTATGTGAGAGGTGATGACCGTTGTCCTCATGAAACAGTCAGTGAGACATCACTTGAAACTTTCTGGGAAAATTGTTGTCATCTTCAGCCTATGGTTGGTTTTTAGTCGGCATCACACGGAGCAAGAAGCTTGTTTGACCTTGGTTCCTAAGACCAACAGAAAAGTAGGTCTGGGAGGAACAAGCTAATTGGACTAGTGGGCTACTAAAAAGGGTGTTATATGGATTTGAGATCAACAGCTTGGGACGTTTCAAGACGAGGATGAGGCCGAAAGTTAGAACATGCAGTCTAATTTCCCACTTGAGGACAAAACTGGGTACTCCTATTTTTCGTATCCCTCTGTTTAAAAATAAAGTGACAAGATTCAGGGGACAGAAAAATGACCAAGAATTATGAGCCTGTGACTGAAGTACTGAACACATAACTTATTTTGGCCCGACAATTCATTCCCTAGTGAAACACCAATTTCTTTTTGGTTTTTGAAAATGAATTTAGATTTTCTATAGATAAGTTTTATTACATCATTATTGAATTCTAGATAGTCACTATGAATTAGTTCAACTATTGTGTACTATACATTAAAACTATTGTGTACTATAATTTATAAACGACTATACAACAACCAAAACGACATAAAGATGGTCAACTCGACAGCAGTACAAGATTTGAAAGCGGCTACAAGCTATACCTATAAAAGAAGAGGACATGTACTTTCCGTTTTTCTAAAAGATGATATATATTTTTGCAGGGATAGATTACAGATACCACCTAGGCTAAAACTAAGAGAGAATTTTAATCTATAGGATAGGATAGGATAGGATAGGATAGGATAGGAGGTGGACGCTTAAAACAAAAATTGTCATCCATCTTTTCTAGTTTATCAGCATTATTATTGTCTTAAGAAGTTTCAAAGCTGCGACAGCCATTATTGAATTGCGCTGGCAATTTTGACCTATAGTTTGCCTGCCTCTGTTTAGATGCTAATCACTGCAACATTTCATTTCCTTTTCAGTTCATGAATAAATCAGAAATCATGATCCATCTCCTCCAAACACCAGTGAAACTCTGTCTTTAACACTAATTACTACAGAAGCTCAATACAATTATTAATAATTATAATAAGTTATTAATTTAGATCGACCTTATATAATTTGAGTCAAATTTAAAAATCAAATTGGACTGTCATATAAATAATAATATGTAATTAATTTACATATGATATTTATGTT
>JAOTAZ010000218.1:10349031-10361149 GCA_025629785.1 Erythroxylum oxycarpum | reverse complement strand
TCAAACATGTATCTCATATTCATACACCACCACAACCAAATTCATCCCTAATCAATCATCATAAATGTTATTCTAACTTATGTCAATAGGTCAATAATTCACTTACTAATTTAGCTCAATGTCTCCTCAGCCATCAAGCTAACCTAACCTTATATCCAATGTTTACATCCTTTTCTTCCTAATGTTCCTTTATGAATAAGTTGTTTTCTTTTAATCATAACTCTCCCTACAAAGATCCAAATTCCATGATTCTTGTACCCCAAGAAACTAGACTTCCATTAATCTTAATATATCTAAAAATTATACAAACAACATCTCCCTTTAAAATATAATCTCCATCCAAATTTTGTCCTGTTTCTAGTAAGCAACAAACTGGCAACCAATACTCAACCTTTAATAAATCATTATCAAGACATCTCCTAATAAAATCTTTTCATAGAAGCATTAATATCAATAATCATTTTTCATGTTTTATACTTTTACTAATTCGGACTCTATGGTCCTCAAAAGTTAGTAATTAATACAAGGTTCCTTCACAGGGGTCTATCACAAGCAGTATTAGGGAAATAAACATAACTCAAACTCTAGTCACTATTTTTTCAACCCACTTTCACAGAGGTCAAGTTAAGACCTATATGTACAACTTTCATTGTTTGAGTTTCTTCAAATTCGTGCTCTAAGAATATGAAACACAGATAGAAATAAAAAGATGAAATTGAAACCAAAATTTCAACTTACCTTGATAACTTATTTCCTTCTCCTCTTCTCTTCCCCTTTTTCTCTCCTCCTCTTCTCATTTTCGTTTTTCTCCCTCTTCTAACCTTACGTCAGACCTTCACTCTTACTTCTATTTCCTTTTCGTCCATTTTCTCTATAAAATTCAAAAAGGTCAAACTAATTCATGTGTCACCATTCCATTGATCCATGTGTCACCATTCTATTGGTATATATGTTATCCTTCTATGATCCATATGTTACTATTCTACTGGTCCATGTTTCACTTACTTTCGACTCCACATGTCACTCATTTAAGCCTCCATATGTCACTACTTGAAAGGCTAGAAATGTCACCAATTGTAATATAAGAAGAAAGATTATGTGGCCTGTGTCACCATTTGTAAAGCTACATATGTTACCATTCTATTGCTCCACATGTCACAAGTCTAAAGTGCCATTTGTTACAAACTTAAAGGGCCACTTGTCGCAATTATACTCAAGCCAATTTTCATCCATTTAACTGAGCCATTTGCCACTTATTCCCATTGCAACATGTCACCATTTCATAGGCTTAATCAACCTAAATTCCCATCTATCAATTTGTCTTGCTCTTTAATATTTTCTTAAACTAGATGGACATATCACCTTATCAATTACTCAATTGTAACAATAAATTCCCAATTCACTTATTATAATCCATAATTTATGTTATTGGTAAATCAAAATGCAAAAATTTAGGAATGCACATTCATATCACATTCATTTTCATTCCATACCCCAGAATATGTCAATTAAGTGCATATACTATTTTGCAATGTTTTCTAAATCATAATTCATCTGAGTGTACGAATATTATCCATGTGAATGAAATTCACCTCGTAAATTCTTAAATGAAATAACCCATGTGACTCAATCTAATATTTAATCTCTCAACAATTTTAGGAGGTAGGATATTACAGTTACTTTGATTTCTTTTGATGTTAATACATTTGATATTCTAATTATTTGTTGTATTTTCATACGTTGGTAACAAATCGAGAAATTGAACCTATAGTAAAACGATTAAATTGGGTAATGAGAGCTAAACAATCTAGTAGATCACGCAAATAATCAAATTCGGAATTTAGACGAAGAGAGATCTCGTGTGAGGACTTGGTAGTTTATTATAGGACTTAAGAATTGATTAGATTTATGGGTTTTTTTATTAATTGAGAGATTGCAAATTTCATAATTCAATTAGGGTTATGATTTAGGGTTTAATGATTATAACTCGAGAGAGAGTAATTCACCCTTCAAAAGTCTAGGACCAACATCGTATTAACTCAAAAGTAATCATATTAGCATTTACATTTCAATTCCAGTCAATCATCTTCATGTGTTTACTTTTATGTGCATTTTTATTTCATTTTAATAATTCTTTAGGACTTAGATAACTTATAATCAGATTAGTTCGAAAACTCCTTAAGAGATCGACCCTTATTTACTACATCCATGACCTGTGCGCTTGCAGTATATTGAGGGTTTTAAATATATTAAAACTTATCTCAATAAGTTTTTGGCACCGTTGCCGGTGAGTAGTAGGATTAGTTTAGTTCATATAGTCTAAGGCATTCTCATTACTCTAGTGTTTGTGCATTTGCATGAATACATGAATCACTCAAAGTTCAAATTGAATCAGTGAAACCCTAGCACTCGACATCACTCGCTTGGAACGAGCTATTCAAAAAGCCAAACGTTAAAAAGAAGAAATTGAAGAACCGATGGTTAAGGAATTTCATCACGAGTTTCAATAAGGAGGAAACCAACCTCGGACCCTTATGGATTTCCTGAGACTGAGATTTAATACAACCAATCAAGGTGTTGCTAGACCTCCTATTGAAGCACCTTTGTTCGAAATAAAGCTGGCCTTACTAAACGTGTTGCAATCAAATATGCATTTCTACGGACTAACTAATGAGGATCCTAATGAACATATATTGAACTTTCTCAAATATGTGATACTTTTGATATGATGGGATGTCGGAAGATGCTGTTAGGATGTGACTTTTCCCTTTTACGTTAAAGGATAGAGCCAAAGCTAGGTATCACTTGCTTAATCCCTCAAACGACACAACATGGGAGCAATTGGTACGTGTATTCCTGGATAAGTATTTCCCTCACTAAAACTACGAAGATTATAAAAGAAATCATGAACTTCTAACAGAGCGATGGGGAATCACTTTACCAGGCGTGGGAGAGATATAAGGATTTGCAAGGCAGGTGTCCACACCACAACCTACAACAATAATTTATTTTGCAAACTTTCTATATTGGAGTCAATCCACCTGTGAGAGGTAGCATAGATGTAGCATTGGGCGAATCGCTTATGTAAAAGATTGTCGATGAAGTGGGGGAGTTGCTTAAAGAAATGGCCAGTAATAGCTATTTGTGTACGAATGATCGAGGTAGACAACACACAACTGTCTGAGAATAGAAGGGAGCTATAGCTATTGACCAATTGAAAAAAATGTAAGCAAAAATCAACAGCTAAACAACATGAAAGCTTCCTCTTCGGCCCATATTAAAGCCATTAAACAAAGATGTGAGCTATGCAACTAGGATAATCATGATACCATCGGGTGCTTCTTGATGCAAAGTAATGAAATAGAGAAAGCTAAGTATATAGGAGCACAAGTTGGTCGTGGTGGAGGGAACAACCCCTACTCGAACATGTAAAATACATGGTGGAAGAATCATTTAAACTTTTTGAGATTAAACAATGTTGGAGGTCAATTTCGACCTCAAGGGCCTCCTAGGTTCCAACAGGAGAAACCTAAATCCATGGATGCCAAATTAGACAAAATCTTGTATAAGATTGGAAGCATGGATGATGTGCATAAGAGAGTGGAAGAAAATTTTCAACAAGTGACAAAGAATTATGCATCCTCCATTCACAACTTGGAAGTCCAAATGGGCCAGTTAGCAAATGCACTGTCTGCACGAAATGTAGGGAGCCTTCCAAGTAACACAGAAACAACCTAAAAGGAAAGAATCATGGTTATCACCTAGGCCACTGAGCAGAAGCTCGACCAAGCTGAAAAAGATAGGGCAAAGGAAAAGAAAAGGGTTAACAAAAATCTCTTACTGAATGAACATATTCTGAAAGAAATCAAGGAGTATAGACTTGCAATTCCATGCCCTATTTTACCACAATAGAAGTCAAAATAAATTGAGTTGAAGGAAGTCCTTGAGGTAATAGAGCAGTTGAAAACACAACTCACTCTTATGGAATCTATATAAGAGAGATTAATTAAAAGAAAGGAGTTGGAAAAGCTGGCGAGTGAAGTAGAAAACATGGGGAACTCTAAGGAAATGGCTACATTACCATATAAACGAAATGATCCAGGGGATTTTTATATTCCTTGCACCATTGGTAATGTCAAAGTGGATAAGGCTTTTGCGAAATTGGGAGCTAGCATAAGTATGATGCCTTACACTTTATGCTAAAAGATGAACCTGGGAAAAATAGCACTAACCATGATGAGTGTGCAGATGATTAATTGATTAATTCACTGTCCGAGAGGTATAATCAAGGGCGTTCTTATTAAGGTGGAAAAATTTACCTTTCCCACGAACTTTGTCATTTTGGACATAGAAGAAGACTTGGAAATACCAATTATCCTTAGACAACCATTTTTAACCATCGCTCGATCTATTTATAGATGTCGATGAAGGCAAGTTAACTTTAAGGATGGGGAATGAGAAGGTGTCGTTTAACATGTCCAATGATAGAAGAAGTTCTCACAATTCCATGGATACCATTCAGAGAATCAAGCCTTATGGAGAGGTTAAACATGGTGATGATCACAAGGATCCACCTGAAAGACTACAATCTCAAAGGAATAAGCGAAAGAAGAAGACGAAGAAGAATGGTAATGGAAATTACATTTTGATTATTCATTTTCAATTTATGAGACCTATGATTGTGCTACCATTACACAACTCGTTTAAACCGCTATGAGAAAAATAAGTATGTCAAGCTACCAACGGTAAAATAAGCACTGCATGGGAGGCAACCCATGGTTTTTTTTTATCATCTTGTTATGTCATCTTTTGTAGTAAATAGGTATTCCATCCTATTTTTCTTTGCGTGTTTTTCGAGTCCAGTTGAATATCTTAAGGGAATTGAGGAATAGTTGACTTAGTAATGTGGTAGAAGGCAAGCACAAGTAGGTGATAATATAATTATAAGATATGGAAGGATTTTAGGATGAAATAAGGAAAAGAAGCAAAATTGGAAAGCACACAAGATGTTTTTACAGAGCCACGATCGTGGCCTAACAAGCCAAGATCATGACCTGTGGCGGGGCAAACTTGGCATGAGTGATTTTCAATTATTTTCTTCCAATTTTCCCCTTTTTTGCGCTTCCTTCCATATATATTTACACTCACCCTCATTTTTCTTACACCTTTCACTTTCTCTCTCTCTCTCTCTAAACGTAAGAACTCAGCTCCTCTCACTTCTCTCTACCCATCTTCAAGTCTTCAACTCTCTCCAAACTTTTCACAACTTTCAATACAATGGGATTGTGCATCAAGCAGATGGTTAAGCACATACAACCAAAAGGCAAAGTCCAAGTATCGGGTTGTGGAAAACAAAACAGGGCGGCGGATTATGAAACACCTTTCCCTATCTTCTCAGGGGAGGAAGTTAACCACAACCACACCTTAGTTTAAACAACATTATTATGCCTAAATACTTAGATTTTGATACGTTAGAAACAAGTGGGTTGAGAGAACGAGTTGAGGCTTTAGATGGAAGAATTCAGTGGGAAAAATTTATACAATTCAATTATCCTGTTTGTAAGGAATTAACCTTAGAATTCTTCATCTCCCTTCAATATGAGCCAAAAAATTGTAAGGACCTATGGTTTCAGTTAACCATATGGGTTACATTATAACATTTTGTGTGAAATCGGTGGATTCCCTAACTCAACCATAGTAGATCAGAATGATGACTTTCGTGCCACCCACTATTAAATGGAACTGATTGGGTTGGAGAGATTTGACGCCAAAAATCCCCACAACAATATTATTAGAAGCCCTAAACACTTGTTATTGCACAAATTCAGGTGTCAAACTATATTTGACAAAAGCGAAACAAAAAAATGTTCAACAAAGGAGCTTTTTATCTTGTGGTGAATGGATCATAGCATCAAAGTCTACACCTCTACTTATATTTTTAATGCAGTTATTGCTTCTCTAACAAAAAGAAGTAATAATTTGGGCATGGGGTACTTGTTCTTGGCCTTTATGGAATACTACGGTGTTAATTGCAATGGACTAATTGTCCATCGTCTTGAGTTTCTTAACACTCATCACTTGACGATAGTTGAAATCTTAAAGTCGCACAATATGGAACTTTGAGATATCAGCACAAAATCTCATGTTAAGACTAGGGCGGGATAGGCCAGTTTGAGCTCAGCACCATCGCAGCAAGAGGAGGACTTAACCAGTGAGGAGTCAGAAGAGGAGGAGCCAATAGGATGGAGAAGGTAATGAAGGCTTTCTCAAACACTAATAAAGACATTCTAAAAATGCCAAGGTGTTGAAGGAGAGGGCTAGAGAAAAAAGATGCTAGAGCCGAGACATATGACATATTCACAGATATTTTGAGGCTTAAGGTGTTCAACTACCACCTCTAACACCATCACCACCTTAATCACCATGATGTGTTCTTTACTCTAACCCTTGTCTTTTATGTTATTGTTATTTTCAATTGTTCTCATGTTTTTCTTGTTTTATTAATGTTTATTCCCACCTTATGTATTGTTTGTTTGTTCTTCTCACATGGAGAACAATGCGTTGTCCAAATCTGGCAAGGGTTGTATACATTATATGTTTTTTTAATATGAATTTTGCATGCTTTATGTTAGTTTTGTTTATGATTGCGTGATATGATTCGTGTGAATATGTCAATGGCTGGGACTTAACGAAATCAATTTAGCTTTGAACATGGTGTTTTAGTTTGCGAAGATTTATTAGCTTTTGAAATTAGTGTTCTACATTGTTTCAGTTAAATATACATTTTAATTAGGATATGATGTTAGTTCATTCACTCTAGAAATTTACCATATTCATTTATAATTTTAGGTCAATTGAATATGTAACATTGTTAGTACCTTTTTATAAAAACGATTAGCTAGAGAAATGAGGTAGGCATTTAATAATAATAATAATAATAATAATAATAATAATAATAATAATAATAAATGTGTGTTTTGTTTAGTAAATAACTATTTTGTTTACACTTTTTGAAAAAAATTGAGTTTTGAATAGAGCTAGTAGCCAGTTGAAAATGTGATTTAGCTGAGTAACCTGGGTACATTCATCACAAATGTTTGCTTTCATGTCAAAAGACTATAATGACATTCCAACCAAGCCGCTTAATAAAACCATGAATTAGTTGAGTAACCAGAGGACACTTATCATAAATGTTTGCCTTCACGTCAAAAGGATAGGTTCATGTCAACTAGAAGCAACACAAATAGTGTGTTGTTAATAAATCCTTCCGATTTTAGTGAATATCTTGAATTTTCATGAAAAGTTACTTAAGGATAGTTACAATTTTAATTATCTTAATAATTATCAATATGTGTATGTAAGTGATAGGAGTAAATGAGTTTGACATTAAGGTCTTGATTATTATGTATATTTAGTCCGAATTGCTTAGACATAGATTTCACAAGTTAATAAGTTAGAACAATTTGACGGATCGTATTTATAGTTAAATTTGTTTCGCGATGTTTAATGCCATTGAGCCATTATTGCATATGTGTGTGTTTTGTGTTAATTGTGTTAATTGTGTTTATTGTTTTTACTTGTTTAGTCTTTGCTTAAGGACAAGCAAAAGTTTAAGTGTGGCGATGTTGATAGTGATAGGTTGCATAATGTTTTAATGGGTAGTTTAGTATGTGTTTAGTTGTTAAATTGAATGATTAATGCATGTTTAGGTTAAGATTGTGTTATTTAGTTATATATTTGTGTTTTGAGTGTTTTATGGGTTTTATCATGGTATTGATCTTAAATTTTGTGTATTTGAGATGCCTTGATGTGTTTGTTAGTGTTTTAGATCAAATATTGAAGAACGAAAAGAATTCGGAGTAAAGCCTAAAGTTACGATCGTGACAGAAGCCTGGTGGTCTGCCACAGGCTTCTGTCACAATCATGGCCCCATATGCCACGATCATGATAGAAAGCAAAAATTGAGTGCCATGATCATGGCTTGTGTTGCAACAAACATGCACTGGCTTCTAAAACGTAACTTTTTTAGGGATATTTTGAGCTTT
This sequence comes from Erythroxylum oxycarpum, assembly GCA_025629785.1. NCBI lineage: Eukaryota > Viridiplantae > Streptophyta > Magnoliopsida > Malpighiales > Erythroxylaceae > Erythroxylum > Erythroxylum oxycarpum. Next base: position 10,353,104 of record JAOTAZ010000218.1, on the reverse strand, counting down.
TGGGCCCCAAAAAATCCTAAGGTTTACCTAAAATGGAAAAGAATATAAAAGAAAAGAAGGAAGACCTAAAAGGGAGCTCCCTTTTCTGCCACTTTGAGAAAGATCCAAGGAGGGAGGAAGAAGATGAGAGAAGTAGGAGAAAGGAAGAAGGAGAAGAAGTGCTACAGTTCTGCTATCTTTCCGATCTATTTTGACCCTTCCAAGTGATAATTCATTTCATCTTTATTGTTCTTTCTTTTGAATGTATAAGGTGGATTAGATAGTGATGGATTTAGGTTTGATGATGATACTTTAAACTTGTTTAGGGATTTGTTCTTGAATCAATGTTAATGTGATTTCTTTTGATGTTAATACATTAAGTGTTGTGATTATTTGTTGTATTTGTATGCTTTGATAACAAACCGAGATAGTGAATCGATAGCAAAACGATTAGATTGGGTAATGGGAGATAAACAATATAATAGATCATGTAAATAATCAAATTGGGAATTTAAACGAAGAGAGATCTCGTGTGAGGACCTAGTTGTCTATTAGAGGGCTTAAGATCTAATTGGATTTGTGCTTTTTTGTTAATTGATAGATTTCAAATTCCATAATTTAATTAGGGGTTATGATTTAGGGTTTAATGATTCTAAGTTGAGAGAGAGTAATCCACCCCTCAAAATTTTAAAACCGACATCGTATTAACTCAAAAGTAATCATGTTATCATTTGATGATAGGATAAATCCCCCTTTTCATAATTAGCTAATCTTCCTTGTGTGATTTCCATTGTAAATTTGGTGATGCTCAATTTGCTTCTTTTTTTGTTAATTTACGTTTTAATTACAATCGATCATCTTCACGTGTCTACTTTTTTGTGCAATTTTTGTTTCATTTTAATAATTCTTTAGGCCTTAAATAACTTAGAATCGGATTAGTTTGAGAACTCCTCAAGGGATCGACACCTCACATACTACACCCATAACCTATGTGCTTGCAGTATATTGAGGGTTTCAATTAGATTAAAACTTGGCTCAACAATAGATAATAGGAGAAGGGTAATTACTAGTAATCACTATCTTCTTGGAATTAACCTATACTTTCTTGTGCTAGCTACAACTACATCGTGCACTTGTGGTTAATAAAATATTGACAGCTAAAATTAGTCAATCAATTGTGTAGTTATGACACCGCCTTTTTGGACCGTGTTAGCACTATGGAATAGGTAGGCTTAATGCAACCAAAACCTGTTGTAAGCCTAATTTTTCTATATTCTACTAAAAATCAGGCATGACTCATTCATTTGTCTGATTAATCCTTATACCTGTTTAAAAGGTTATAAGAAGTAAGGATCCAATTCTGCAATTCTCACATACATTATCTACTTATAATCAGCCAATCTATGATCATCTCATATCATCAACTGACATCATTAACGATAACATAACATATCCATACATGTTTTATGTACATATAATTATGACAAACTATGGAGTAGCTATAAGCATCTGCAATTTACATCATGCCAAAAACATTACTTGTCTGATTATCTAAGTGAGTCTCAAAAAGGCTTGGATTTCTCTTTTGTACGATCTACTAATTGCCTGAAATGATGATAGTGAGAGGTGAGTCTACAACGCGACTCAGTGAGATATAAACATACTAACATGCTTGTGAGGCTAGGTAACACAAGGCTAGCTTCACAAGAATGGTATGTGGCATTCTAAGCAACATTATATGGCATTAATGGATAACTAGGTAGTAATATCAAATGCAGCAATCACATGAGTATCAATAATAAAGCTCAATATGAATTGTTCAAAAAAAAACATAAATCTGGTTTCTGAATTCTTTTCTGGGTTTTGGGTTCTTTTCTAAATTCTGGTTTCTTTCTAAATTCTAGTTTCTTTTTGAATTTTGGTTTCTTTATGAATTCTGGTTTCTTTCTGAGTTCTGGTTTCTTTCTAAGTTCTGGGTTCTACAGGATTCCTAATTCTGAGCTTTCTCATTTATGAGTTTTGATTTTCTAAATTTCTTTGGAAGAGACTGAGGCATGCTAGTACGACGTATCTCCCCTTTTATGATTCTAGACAAGGTTGGCCTAACCTTGCCTCTGGAGGCCTGCCCTCTTCAGGTAGGATCTGGATCTAACCCACCACCGGTGGGTTACCTATGTACACATAGTCTGATAATATACCCTATTAGTTGGGTATCTTGTAAACTCATCAATCATGGCTAACAAGAAAAACATGATTCATCAAAGAATCGCAATTCATAGGTTCAACGTAACAAGGGAACCAGAAGATGCAAAGGATATGAATATCATTTGGTCAATCTGACATACAACATGTTAGACTCAACTACATGGAGTCATATATCAAATAAGTCATACAGGTTCGAGAACAATTCAACAAGCCGTAAGATAAAAGAAAAGGATTACTACACCAATATAGTAGTAAGATTATACTCACCTCGACTATCTTAGTGGTTCTGATCTCTTTTCTAATTTTCTTGAGCTTGAGAAGTACTAGGTACGATTTCTAGTTTTATTCCTTGTCTGCTTTCACAAGCTATTGGTTAACATGCATAACAAATACATATACCCGTATTAGTCATTCTCACATAAATCTCATTTCTTAACACAAACATTAAAATTTTCTATTTAATCACTACGACATCTGCATAGGTCCCATTCGTGAAGGCATAACTTTTTATACCTAGGTCCAATGTTTTTTAAACTTGTCAGACCTCTAGTTAACACATAAATTCACATGTTTTTCTTTTATGACCATGTTCTAATTCGGTCATTAAGGAATCCAAATCTCCCATTTACAATCAGCCTTAATATTCAGTGATGAGTTGGACCCTTCCTGTCTTAAAACCTTAAAACTTATTCATTTCTCATCTAATTAAGGTGATTCAAAAATTCATTTTCAATAGAATCATATGGCTATCACATATCCAAAGACAACTAAAAAATGATGTAAATTGGATTTATTGTGATCTTTATAAACCTGTCCTGTTTCTGTTATCTTCTGCCACTAAGGTTATCAACACCCTTAACTTATTTAGCCATATCTCACAGGATACATATCCAATTAAAATTTCCTTTATGCAGAACTTATATGACACATTTTCAAGCATTTCATAAGAAGAACTCATCATCCAATTCTAACTCTAAGGTCTTCAAACAATTAATTTTCATTTCATGTTTCAATCCCGCTGGTATTCTGAATCAGTGTCAATTCGGGGCCTCTTTCATTTGTTTGGTTCACCCAAAAATCGTGAAAAACTTCAAAGAGATAGTAGATATCTGTATCTACAACTTCTATGTTTTGAGTGTCTCCAGATTCACAAGTTAAACAGCTCAAAACAAATGTACAAAGAGAGCTACGAATCTGTCTCCATTGACAGTTTGAACTCCAAAACCCTAGGTTTTGATTTAGCCCCCAAATCACCATAAAAATGAAATTTCTTCATGTTAACGTGTCATTAGACATCAAAGAACAAGAACCCATCATCAAAATCATCAAACCCATACATTCCATCAAATGGGTTTCACAGGAAGAGAGAAACACTAAGCTTCAATTAGTAGAACTAAATATTGGTATGGAGGCTTATCTTTTTTTGTTGATAGAATGGCTTGATTCTCCTTCCCAATCTTATTACAAGGTTTGCAAAACTTGAGTGAGAACTACCATGGTGGTTTTCGTGAAAGAGGGAGGAGAAAGAAGATAAGTTTTGTCTTATTCTCCAAATAGCTTCTTTTATAAGCCCCATGTCCACTTATTTAAAATAATGCCATTCTTATACTGGTTCTTAAACATTCGCTCGTACAATTTCTTGTGACCACCGAAAAGTGTCATACATCATTAATTTGATGTCACCAAAAATTATTATTCACTGTTTTGTGGTTTTAATGACATCAGTCTCAAATACCGATTTATTTTAGTGTACAGGGTAAACTAGATACCGGGTGTTACAAGTTAGTCAAAAAGAAAATTTACATGTTATAGTTGTTGGAGTTATGTAAATATAGTGCCCTGGAAAGCAAGTGTATTTACATGTAACTTTATCTTCTTCAGTTACAGTT
>JAOTAZ010000218.1:10323858-10335236 GCA_025629785.1 Erythroxylum oxycarpum | reverse complement strand
AGAATTAGAATTTGATTCTAATTATAATTAAAGAGTTTTAATTTAAATAAAAGACTGCCATGATTTTTCTATTTAAAGGGAAGAGCTGTTTAAAAGCTAGCACTTTTTGTCTTCTTTCTCCCAAAAGCAGTTTGAGAATTGCTCTCTAGATACCATCAGATGTTGGACAATTGGACAGTTGCTAATTGATTAATCAGAAAACGTTTCGCAGATTTTTCATCGAAAAGCGAACAAAGTATGATTTCTAAATCATTTTGTTTTTCACTGTGCCCGTCATTTTCAATTGCTTCATTGTGTTGGAATCCAACCATGATTCGATCACAGTTGGATTTCAACACAATGAAGCAATTGAAAAAGTCTTCAGTAGAAAAAAATCAATGCAATTCCTCTTAAAATTAGGAAAAGGTTATGAACAAATCAAGAGCTAGATTTTGTTAGAACATTTATTGCCTTTTTTTTTATGATTTTGCAAACATAATCATAAATACAAGTACAAATTGGTATATTTGAATTGCGAGAGACAAATGCACTAGTTAATAAAGTTGCAACAATAATAAACAAACGAAAGGGATTCTAAAAGAGAGACAAGAATAGAAAAGGGGATGAGAGTTGCTTCAAATTGACTGGTTATCCATCCACATTAGTGCACACAGAATAGAATGAAACAACAATCACAATAGAAATTTTTTGTGCAAAGAAATGTTTGACTTGCAAATATCAATACTCCATTGAACAATGAGGAAAACAAGGAAAGTAGCAACCGAGCTCTAAAATGGAAGAAATAATATATATGATGTAAAAAAAAGAATTTAAAGCTCAATTTGCTAACAACTATGCAAATATTAATAACTTCTCTAGTAAATTATCTCGGATGAGTATTGTTTATGTTCGTCAAATATGAAAGACTGATGAATCATATTTATTAGGGCAAGAGATCACATATGCCATAACAAATCATCATTTCATCTCAAACCATAGTAAATTTACACACCTTAATTTAAAATTTGCTATTTGTTGGATGTTGCGTTTAAAATTTAGGATAAACCAATGCCTAACCTAATTTTATTTTGAAAAATGTCCTCTATCTTTCAACTTTTATGTTCGATTTACTACTTTGAGTAAAATACTTCATCAACAATATTTAGAACTAACTTTTTTTTAAACGGCTACGTATTTCTATTTTTAACACTTTAAGATATTTGAATCTGGATCAAAGAAGAAGCGTGAAGAGGAAATTTTTCATCAATTTCTCACGGGTATCGATGAAAAGCTCTATGAAACAGTTAGATCTAATATACTTACTGAAGATCTTTTGCCAAGTTTGAATAGATTTGATTCAATCCTGTTGTAAAAGAAGTGAGTGAGAACCATTATTCGTAGGAAGGAGGAACGTGGTAAAGGATGAGCTTTACTATACAAGTTGGATCGAGATCTTGAGGGCAAGGTGAAGGAAAAGAAAAGAATACAATATGAACCCATTACAACCATATAGGGCATGGACCTGATAGTTGTTTTGAAATAATTGGATATCCTGATTGGTGGGGAGATTGCCCTCGAGGAATAAGACGAGAAATTAGATAGAACAAGAGAGGAAAAAATTTATTAATTATGGAAGCAGAGGATGGGGAGGAGGAGTCCAAGCTAACGTAGTTCAAGCCTCACAATCAGGAGCAGTGAGTAATGTTATGGTCTTAGATGTTGGCAAGACTGTTGTTATTGGGCTTAATAATGAGCAATGGGAAATATTAATGAATTTTTTAGGTACGAATAATTTTTCAAAATAAATGAATTTCCTCCTTGTTAATTTTATTTAAATAATTTTATTCTTTTTTCATCAAAAATTGAAAGAAGCTTCATTAACATTGAAATTCATTGGTAAGAGATAGGATGACATTCCAACAATTATTACCAACCTGCATATATACAAACACCCACACTTATACTCTTGTGCATCCGCAATCATCAATAATCAACAAATGCTCCACTAGCTTTAAGGCTTGAGTAGTAAATTTGGTTAGGTTTAAGGCATGTAATGTAGTTAACATAAAAATAAAAGAAAAATAAACTTATAAGGGCTTATTAAAAGGAAAAATTACATCAATAAGTGTGCTATTTGGCTAACGTAGCATATGAAAAAAGAATGCATCTATCATTTTTATGTTAATTCATGTGATGAAAATGTCATCTTGAATAGAAAATCAAAGCAAAGTTAGGATGTACATGTCATGAAGGTTACATATAAACAAAAGACAATGAAACTGATATGGATGTGTCAGTTTATAAAGGCTCAAAATCTTACTAGTTTGTATCTACTCACTAGTCACTACTTTCCTAAAGATAATGTACAGTGAACAATCACGAGAGTAAAATTACATGCTTAAGTTGCCATGAAATTTTCAATTTAATTTTACTTTCTAAGTATGACTATATAGTCCTAAAAGCAATATAAAAAGAAAAAAAATTGTTTGATTTGATTCTTTTTTTTAATACTTAAAAACATGCAATAAACAAACAAACTTAAAAACATACATGCATATTAGAAACAAACAACTTAAAAGCACCCATGATAATCCCCACCCCTACACTTAAAACTTACATTGTCTCTAATATAGCCTTAAATGTAAGAAATAGAGCATTTAACACAACATCAAATGTCATAATTGAAAAGAAACAAATTTCCCTTGGGTTGCCTCCTAAATAGCGACTTTGTTCATGGTTGCTGGCTCGACTCCATGCTTTCCTACTCACGTGACAAAATTGTGGTCTTCAGGTGTCTCCAATTCTGCCTTTCCCAATTGAGGTTCTTTAAGATAGGGCCTTAGTTGATGACCACTCACACTCAGTGTCTTCCCTATCTTTAAACTGTTAATCTCTACTGAGTCCCTACACTTTTCAAATGTTTCCAATATCTCTTCAACTTTTTTCTAATTCGTTTCTCCAATTTGTTGGAAAAACGTGGAGGGTTAATCTTAATAATAATCAGGGATTTAGTATTCACCTTCAAGCTAAATGATATATCCTTTTCTCTTTCGAGCTCCTTCTCAATTTCTTATCACTAGCAATCCCTTGAGTAGTCTTCTCAAGATTCTCAAGCTCCTGTCCACTCTTTAAGGTTATCGTACTAACATTCTTTGGATTCACCCCAGGTTGAAAGGGTTGCTTCTCTCTACTTTATGGTTCTAAGCGGTTGATAGCTACTGTCATCTGACCCATTTGGCTTACCACGTTTTGGATTCTAGACCTTGTATCTCACTGGAATTATTTAACATCTTACTAAAATTGTAGAGTATTGTAGTGAAAGACTTAACTAAGTCTTCCTAAGATGTACATAAGTTGGATAAGGGGTTTCTGGTTTATGTGGGAATTATTGTGCATCCTACAACCAATCTAGGAAGTAGTTTTGTTAGCTATCCCCTCTATAAATAAGTTTGAGGTGATCTCTCCAACCTGAGTCATAACATTAGGAATATGGGTTATGGGCAAAATTTCCACCAATAACATTGACATACTCCAGCAGTGACATACTCCCTTTGCATTGTCATTTCTATACATAAACACTAACAAACATGAAAAGATCAAGAAATAAATGTAAAAGCTAATTATAAACAAATATATACAAAATACCAATTAAAACCAAAAAAAAAAACTGAAGCACCACACTCCTCAGCAACGACACCAAAATTCTTAATACGTGTCGAATGCACCAAAAAATAAAACTTAGCTCTGCGTAACTAAATTTATAGTAGTGGTGAGTAGGGATCTTATCAACAAGGAATGTACATGTAGCTTTTGTAATAAAAAGAATTGATGTTTAGGACATTGGGGGGTTGGTTGAATGCAAATAACAAAATAAAGTAAATTTGAACTAAGGAAAGCAAATCAAATTCAAAAGCATAAAAGTGAGAAAATTGATGAATGATTTTGGAATTTGATTCTTGGTTCTATCTTAACCTACGCAAAAATAACCATACTCCATTGTCTTGTTTTTTTCACACCTTTCTTAGAAACTATTAATCATAGATTAAAAATAAGCTATATTATCCCTATTTTCCCTTAGGACATGTTTAATCAAAATAAACTCTTTAACTAAACCTAACTAGCCAACAACCTACAACAAGCTCTCTAGATTTATTAGAATAGTCGCATTACAAATAGGGAAAACATATTAATCTAGGCAACAACCATACAAGCTCGGGTCATTTAATCTATGCTATATTATCCCTAATGATTCAACACCATTAGTTGCTAAAACACAACTATTACATATTGTATTTGAGATTATAGCAATAAGTTCATATAAAAATAATCTAATATAAACATTCAAATCATCCTTACATAAATACCCAAATCAAAAATCAAAGAATAACATAAACAATCCATAGAGAGAGAGAGAGATTCAATAATACACGATGAAGAGATGCTCAAATGAGATCCTCGACTGTAATTTCACCTTCAAACCGGAAGAAGAAAGATTAGCATATCATAAATTCCAAAGGAGTAAGGTTTCTTCTACTTCTCTTGTACCAAAAACAATTCATGCCTCCTTTGGTCCCTTATTTGTCCATTATATGAAAAATTAGGTTTCTACAAAGATGCATGGTTTGATGCACGACCATGCATCCAACTATCCATCACCAAAATAATGCATTATTTTTAATTGTGCACGATTGTGCAAATTGATAATGAATTCTGTACATCGAACTATGCATCACCAAAATAATGCATTTTTTTAATTGTACACGGTTGAGCTAATGCATGATGAATTCTTAATTTTCTTGCATTTTCTTGTCCCATCTTCACTCTAATCCATCTCCTTCTTATTCCATAAAAAAAGATGAGTTTAAACATCAAGAGGATGGCTCAAGAAATGTGCTTTTAACTCATTTTAACTTTTATGCTTCTAACTTGCACCTAAAACCAAATGTGAACCAAAATGAGTATTTTAAACATTTCACAATATTAATCGCTAAGTATTAAGGAGTGAATATATAAACAATTAAGAACATATCTAAGAAATCATGGATATTAGAAGTTGTGAGAATAATGAAGTAAAGGGGTGTAAGAGCTGTCGAGAATGAGTAGTCTTTGGGTAGTGGACATTGAAAAGTGTCATCCACTTGTTTGCGAGACTTTCTCACAAATATTGTTTATAAATTGAGCCCCTTTACGAGTTCATCTACTCAATCGCATTCCTCAAGTACGCCATATCTTATAGAACATTATGTGACCTCTAATAATTTTCCATACGACATTGAAAACTTTTAATAGTTATTACTGTAGGAACAAAACTTCAAGCCTTTTCTGAGGTTGTGAAAGATAAAAGGTGGAGGAATGCAATGCAACAAGAAATATAGGCATTGGAAAATATTGGCACATGGACCATGGAAACATTTCTTCCAAGGAAAAAGGCTATAAGTTACAAGTGGGTTTATAAAATTAATTATAATTTTAATGGATCAATTGGGACGTTTGAAGTAAGGCTTGTGATTTTGGGAAACAATCTAGTTGAAGGGCTTAATTATAACAAAACATTTGCACCCATAACCAATTTGGTAACTATTTGCACATTCCTTAGAGTTGCTACAGATACAAATTGGTAACTTCATCAAATGGACATCCACAATGCATTTTTACATAGTGATCTTGAGGAAGAAGTCTATATGAAGTTGCCTCCCGAATTTCGTTCTAAGGCACTAGGTAAAGTTTGTAGACTCAGAATATCGCTATATGGGTTGAACAAGCTCCTAGATGTTGGTTTGCTAAGCTAGCTGGTGCTTTGAAATGATATGGTTTTCTTTAATCATATTTAGACTACTCTCTTTTCACACTACAATGTGATAGTTTACATCTTAATGTGTTGGTCTACGTTGACCATCTTATTATTTTGGGAAATGATGCTATTGTGATTTAAACTTTCAAAGCCTATCTAAGTAGATGTATCTCAGGGTTCTGAAATATTGTTTAGGGATTAAGGTGGCTTGAAATCACACTAGTATTTTTCTGTGCTAACAACATTATTTTTTAAGTGGATTTATTGGGAGTAAAACTTGTTGGTTTTCCTTTGGATTAAAACCATCATCTTCCCTTAGCCAATAGAAAACCCCTTTCAGATCCAAATTGTTATCATAGATTAGTTGGTTGATTATTTTATCTTTTTGTTATGAGACCTAAACTTTCTCATAATATGCATATGCTTGCACAATTTATGTAGAGGCTAGTATATGAGCACTAGGATATGACATTTTGTTTAGTGTGTTATTTGAAAGGTATTCCGAGTCAAGGAATTTTGTTACTTGCTAACTGTGATCTGTAGTTGTATGTGGTGTGATTTATGTTAGGCAGTTGCCTTTTTACTCAATAATCTCGTATTAGATGGTATATTATCTTAGGTGATTCCCCCATTTCTGGGAAAACTACGAAACAACATACCATGTCTCATTTTTCAATAGAGGAAAATATAGATCCATGTCCACAACTACCTGTGAGCTAAAATGGTTAAAGGAATTATTATTATGCCTTAGTATTGCACATCCTCGACCCATGAAGCTTTATTGTGATAGTCAAGATCCTTTATTTTCATAAACATACAAAGAAAATTGATGATGGAAAATTGATGATGATTGTCTTTTTTGTGTGATGAAGTTGTTAAGGGAGTCATTGTTATAAGATATGTACATATTGAGCAAGTTTTACAACTTATAAAACCCTCAATAATTTGCAAGCACACGGATCATACTTTGTAGTATTGTAGGGTTGATCCCACGAGGAGGGTACTAGCCTAATCTTAAGTCATCTAAGGCTCAGCGAAAAGAATAAAAAGAAATAAAAACTGCACAAATAAACATGGGAAGTAAATATGAGAAATTTATTTAAGAATTGTTGTTGGATCCTGTTTCCGAAGTCCAACACTTAAGAAATATCGTAATACTTGACTTGAGTATGCATAATACATTGTAGGGTTATTTCCATGAACCTTTATTAGTCATCATCCCACGAGGGTGGCGTGCCCACAACAGTCAAACATCAAAACAAAATTTATTCCACTTAAGCATATTCCCATGAAATCTCCTTAACCATTTTAATATAGAGTCAAAAGAACATACACAAACGAAACTACTTCAATCTATCTTTTCATTACTAAAACAACAGAGTTTGAAAAACTTTAAATACAACATAATTCAAAATCTTAAATTTTAAAAGTTACAAGAACTACAAAAATTCCTAAAATGTGGCTAAAGCCTACCTTGACTCTCTTTCACTCCATTTCTTGCTCATCACCTGAAGGTGGGGATAGGAAGGGGGAGTTTATAATAGAAAAAAATAAGCAAAAACCATTGAAAACGTTCATTTGTTGTGGCAAACTCTTGTTGAAATCCATAAGGCACTTGTTTCTTAAATTCTCATCATGTAGTCAAATTCACAATTTACAAAACATGAATGCATCAAACTTGATCAACCATATCATGAGCACATAAGCACATCAGAATGGTTTGGGTAAGTCCGAAAACATGACGCACTACACATTTTCACTTAATGGTCTTGTATAATCGTAAACTTATGGGAGTCTATGAAGGAGCTCTATGCCACTAGCGGGTAGGCAAGAGAAGCCTATTGTTGGGTCAACGTACACATGACGATTCTTGAGGGACTACCACAAACCCACATAACACATATACTTCAAACTCTTGTAAACTTGTTGCCCAAAATGAATTTTCTTGAAAGCTTGCATTTTTATATACTTGACGTATATCTTGAAAACCATTATTGAAAACGTGCTTTCAGAAACATGCATCTTTTTTATAAAATATCACTTTCATTGTCTTTTCCTTCTGAAAATCATCACTCAAATCATGTAATAAACATATAGCAGATTTCACAAATCATTCATAAACAATAATGCAACACTTATGATGCAAATGAAATTAGAAAACTTCTTTAATTTAAACTCTATTATGAACATGTACCCACCTTGATTTCTTTGCTTAAAGATTTAACTTGCTCAAAATGCCTCTTTTCTTTGCAAACGACCTGAGGTATCAAAGGTTCCTTCCTGTTGTATCTTTAATGTGTGCATCGTGAGATGATCTAACTGAAATAGGCCTCTATGACCCCCTTGGTTCTTCACCAAATGAAGAAATATTTGGCTCAATTGGAAGTTCTTCTCTTCCTCTACCTTTTCCTCTTCTTGAACAACCTTAAAATCTCTTTTGAGGGCTAATATAATTGAAACCCTAGCTTGTTTCTCTTCTTTCTTTCTTTCTCTTCTTCTCTTCATATTTCTCTCTCTCCATGACACTCTCTTCTCATCCACGCATTTTGTTTCTCTAGAATCTTCTCATTCACGTTTTCTCCTTTATTTATCAGTAAGAAAATACTTCTTCTTTCCATTTATGCCCTTAACAAGTCCAAACAATCCATTTTATCCTTCCTTATAGGCTTATGTTCTTTTAAACTTAGGTGTCTTGCCAAAAATACCCTTGCACATTCTGACATAACACTTTCTTCCAAAAAATGTTCCCCATTGTCTTAAGTTTCTAATGCCTCCAAAATCATTCAATTAGGTTTAGTGATTCAAAAGATACACTTCAAACATTTTTGGACTGCTCTTGTCTAAAATAGTATATTATGCACAACTTCCATCTGGAATTTGAAAGTCTTACAGACTGACTTAAAATTTACTTTCTTCAGATAATTTGTAACTCCATGTCTTTAGTTTATCACAAGTTAAAAAGCATCTCATTTGGAGCTCTTCCAATCCCAAAATCATCAAAATACTGAAGTATGTTCAGTAGAATAACACCAGTTCATATTATTTAGGAGTACATACACTGTACCCGCCTCATGTTTTTCACTCAATCTTTCTCAATTCATTTATGATGGCTATGATTTTTGGTAGAGATGTATAGCAGTGTCTTTCCAATCCAATGGTTCAAGAATCAGATCATTTGGGTGTCTAGAGAAGAAGTTATGACCAAAGGAATCCAATCTGCTTTTGTCCTCAATCATACTGAACCTATTTTGGGGAAACAGCCATAACTTTCTCTAGAAATTTCTGATTAAGGAGTTCTTTTTATGGTTCGAAAGAGGACTTCAAGAGCTACAATGTTCATGAAGACCTCAAAGACAAATTCTATCTTCTGCGTTTTCTTCCTTATGACTTTTGTATCTTCTTACTTTTGCATCCTCTTACTTTGCATCGTCTTACTTTGCTTCATCTTACTTTGCTTTGTCTTACTTTACTTCGTCTTACTTGTGACGAATTTTGCATCTTCTTACTTTGCTTCCTCTTACTTTGCTTTGTCTTACTTTGCTTTGGCTTACTTTGCTTCGGCTACTTTTGCTTCATCTTACTTTGCTTCGTCTTACTTTGCTTCATTTTACTTTACTTCGTCTTACTTTTACTTCATCTTACTGTGCCTCGTCTTGCTCTGCCTCGTTTTACTTTGCTTCGTCTTACTTTTGCTTCGTTTTACTTTGCTTCATCTTACTTTGCTTCGTCTTACTTTTCACTCTCTAGAGGATCTCCACTTATAAAGATCATAACTTTCGACTCAAATGTCTAAAAATTCCATACTATATACCGTTGGAAAGATAAAAGAAAGTCCTACAACTTTCTAGAAAACACATTCTCCTAAATTAGCCTATATTAACCCAGAACCTCCTATGAATTCAGAACACGAATCTTAAATTCCTCCACCAATGTACTGCACCCAGTTCTCAAATTCATGACAACTTTTGAGATTCTTAGAGACGGAATTGAATTTGATTTCTTAATAAGACATGTAGCAATATGTTTTTAGTTTAATCCAAATTAAGAATCATCTCGTTTGGATAACTAGAGAAAAAGTTATGGCTAACAGACCGAAGCACACTCAGTGAACATTTTCCAGATCAACTCTTTATTTCAAAAATCTTTCCTTAACGTAACTCATACTAAGATCACCTTTTTCTACATCATTTACTCTTCATTCTCAACTTCATTTCAAATCAATCTCCTCCATAAAGAAAATTACAATCCATGATAAATCATGAACATGAACAACAAAACATACACATATATACATATCCTTCATCAACTTACTACACATATTCAACTTCATTTTTACTTTCTTTTTACTACTAACTTTCACCTTACTTCTTCCTATTTCAAAATCTCTTATCCACCAAAAACACCATAGCAAATCATGAATCTATTCACATCTCTCATTCCCGACTTTACTCTTGTCTATAAATTCTTGGTTCAAAAACTTTCATTCATTTGTTCTATACTCGTGACTAATTACCAAAATTTCTCATTTAGTAGTTCTAATCTTCCAAGAAAAGTTTAGGGTCCAATAATTGTAAAGAGGAAATTTCAATAAAACAGAATTAAATGGAGCAGTCACACAGGTCACAATGGAAATCTGTCAAGAGAGTTAGTCAAGTTATGAGAGAGGGGATTTTACCTATCATTAATGCTAATCTAGCCATTTATGTGTTTATAGGGTGTCGGTTTTAGACAGTCGTAAGGTTGATTACTCTCTCTTGAGTTATAAGCATTAAACCTTAAATTGTGTCGAATTATGGAACTTGCCATCTCTGAATTCGTAAATTACCCTCAATTCTAATCAAGTCGGGACTCGCACAGGATTTATCTCCATGAAATTTAAACCCTAAATTGCAAACCCTAATCAAATTATGGAACTTTCCATCTCTCAATTCGCAAATTACCTATAATTCTAATTAGTTCTAAAGATCTCTAATAAACAATCGGGACTCGCACATGACCTCTCTTTATGAAATTGCCAACTAGATTGATTAAGTAGTCAATTAGATCACCTAACTCTTATTAATCCAATCTAATCATTTTTATCTAGCTCACCCTTTTAGTTTGTTGCCGAAATATACAAATACATTAACCAATCAAAACATCTAAAGCAATAAACACAGAAATAACTAAATCAACATTAACTCAAAGTAAAATCCCAAATGAGAGTTTAGAACATTATCAACAACCCGAAATCGATTTCCATACAATCTACCTCAACTTGATACAAATACTTCCTACAAAATATACACCACAACATATAACAATAGGACTAGATGGAATCATTATTTTGAACCTTGATTTTTTTCTTGTTGTATCCCTCAAATTATTTCTAAAACTGGTCAATCTCATCGCTATAGCTATACAAGTGTCTGACCTCTAACGGTATCCATAGAATAAGTTGAGAGAGCTTTAAAACTCTTATAGAGAGGGTGATCGCGGCTCTGTCGTTCGATTAATTAAATCGACCTTGGAAACCGGTCAAAATAAAAATTTTCCAAGATTGCAGCAAGCTGAACCTCGGGTCGTCTCTCTCGACGGAATCACTTCAGAAAATGATCCTAAGACTAGC
>JAOTAZ010000218.1:10293350-10313853 GCA_025629785.1 Erythroxylum oxycarpum | reverse complement strand
TTAACCTTAATCAAGGCATAAAAACCTTAATTAACATGAGATAACATGATAATTAACATGAGATCACATGCTGGAAATTTTAAAGGAATGGAAAAACTTCCATTTCAACTAACCTAACTTTGGCATAACCATTCCTACATTATAACCATCAAAACCTATCTCAATCTTATCAATTATTTTCAAGAATCTCATGCCTTCAAGAGGCCCACCAATGCTGATTTTCTTAAACCTCCATAAACCCCCTTCTTTCCCTTTTCATTCAATGCCTCATTTCACCCTCATCAAACAAAATAACCCTAAATTAACATAGGATGGCAAAGCTGAAAATTTTCAAGAATAGAACAACTTACAATTTAACTCACTTAACCTTCCCTATACCTTGTTTAAGCTATACCAATCAAAACTCATCTATAAAACCATGAATTTCCAAAAGATACTCATGCTGGAATTTTTGTCAAGAATGGGAAAAACTTGAAATTCATGCAACATCACCTTACCTATACTTTAACCTATCCATTAACATCAAAACAAGCATTAAAGACACAAATCCTAACAAAAACACTAAGGAATTTCGAAAACCCTAATCCAATGAAATCTGATTTTTCAACCTCCATTAACCCTTCTTCTTTTTTTCATCAATCATCTTCCAACCTCCATGTTTAAGCAAGAATAACAAAACCCTATCAACAAAGCCATAAAATTCGAAATCTATACCTTGAAGAAGTGACCCACGACATCTTTCTTCTATCTCCTTCTTCTCCATCTTCTCTTCTTCTTCTTCTTCTTCTTACATGAACGAAACTTCACTCTTCTCTTCTTGCAAAAACTGAACTTCTCTTCTCCTTGTTTGAAAAAAACGAACTTCTATTCTTCAAGTGTCGAGACTCTTCTTCTCTTTTTATGCTTTTGCCTTAACTCATTTATGTCTTATTTACAACCTAAGTGAAAAAAACGACACATAAGCTAAGTTCTCTCTTCTTGACTTTTCCTTTTAGTCTTCTTTTTCCCTTACATTTTCGTCCAAGACTTAGCCCACACGACAACTTCACTTATTCTCCTCTCATTTTGTTTCCTTTTTTATTTTTTTATTTTTTTGTTTCTCATTTAAGTTTAACCAATGGGCTTTCCCTCCAACACCTACTACTCCTCCTTTGCTTTTTATTCCTTCTTCATGTAAATGGGCTTCCTCTCTTTTATTTGCAAATAATAAGGTCCCTAGCCCAATGCTCTTCATTTCTTCTACATGTAATCCACTTTTAAAGAAAACCTAGCCCACTTGGTTTCTTTTCCTTATAAGCCTTATTAAAATTGCTTTGAACTCAACACTTACTTAACCTAATATTTAAGCATTACATGGGCTAGAATTTCGTGAGCTTCTCCTCGAAGCCTCCTTAAGTCTTGCATTTTATTTCCATTGTTAACTAATTCACTTACTACTTGGGCCCACTAAGCCCAAGTTTACATAATTCCATCATTCCCCTCTTCTAACTTCAAAATTCATGGACTTTTTTTTAACAATTCTCACTTAAATAACATTTAAAAGGGCTAAAAGCCCATTTGATTTACCTAATCCTTAAAAACAACTATACAAACATCCCAATTTATCCTAACACCATCTCATGCTTTTCATGTTAATTCTACCAATTTAATAAAACTCTAATTCCTCCATTCAATCTTTATTAGCCTAAACAAATATAATCCCTCAATTCATATAAGTCTTTTTAATATTATCAACAAATCGAAAGTCACTAAATTCCTTCATTTAATAATCATAACTTATGCAGTAAAATCCTTAATTTATTCCAACCAAATTAAAAATCATCAAACTAAAATCCTCAAAATAATTTAAACATGCTTATTACGAATCGGGGCCCAACATTATAAATAATGTCTTATCTAAGTTTTCTTTAAGTAGTTACTCTCAGCTTTCATATTCGACTGACCTCAGTGAAAGAAGAAAGGCACTCTTTCTTTCTTCCTCTGTAATACAGTAGTGAGTCTGATGTACTTGTTGTTTTGTCGTTTGTTTTCCTAAGAAAACCAGTATTTTTCCTATTGATTGAAGGATGTTGATTGGTGTCAAAAAGAGTCTGACTGGCAAAAGAAAGAGGTTGATTGGTGTCAAAAAGAGTCTGACTGGCAAAAGAAAGAGGTCGAGTTGCAGCTAAAAGTCAGCCAGCTTTCAGAGGTAATCTAAGGACGTGATCATTGCATATTATGATCGAACGTTGCAGTAAGGCATATAAAGCATATGAAAAACTAATTTGGATCTCGACTTTGTTCAGCTGGAGACAGCAAATTTACCATCTTTAAAAAGAGATTGTTCTTTTATAACTTCTGATTTTGCAGAGGACAATTGTTATGGATGCGTTCATTGGTCAGTCCTACAAGCGGAAGGAGCGTTGAAGCCTTGCCGATTTAGAAGTTATCTAGTTAGATTTTATTTCAATAAAATATCAATTGTGATTTGGCAATTGATATTACGAGATAGGCATTATTTATTCTAGAAACTTACTATGATAGGACTTCTATTGCTTGTAAAACGTTGCCTATTTATGACTTTATGGAGGAATAGAAAGTAACAAGAAAAATTATCCCAATTGAGATTTGAGTTCTCTCTAATGAATTCAGAGGTTTCGGGTTCCCTTTGACGAGCCGAATTACTTATCAAAATAGGTCGACGCAAGAATTCGAGTAAAGGCACGAACAAAGATTATTTGCTTGATTTCGATTTTTGTGTGAATCGCCCTGTGACACGATCCATGAGTCGGGAACGTAACAATAATATCCTTCTTTTTTTTGTAAAAATGGCATTTATCTAACTTTTGTTCCTTCCTTTCACCATCAGTAACCTGTGAAACTTTAGCAGGTTCTTTCTTCTTAAAATTCTTAGCCTTTGGTTTGAGTTTCTTTCCAGCTCCTTAACCCATTAGGTTAACAGAATGAACTCCTTATTTCTTTAATCTCGCTTCCTCCTGAATAAGCTTACTAGAAAATTTATCAACATTCCACTTATCCTTTAATGTGTTATAATTGATATGGTGCGGTCTATATTCAGTAAGAAGTGAGTTCATGATAAACTATACTAAGAAGGAGTTTTTCACGGTCATATCTAGTGTCTTAAGTCTTGCTGCGATCCTATCAAACTTTATGGTAGTGAGTTAAGTCATAAGTGTCCTAGTAAGTGCCTTATCGACAGAACGGAACTTATCTTCCACAAGCTTAAGAAAATCTCTAGCACTATGATTTTTAGTGTTAAGAAGAGTAAACTTAATGTTGCTGGCAATTGTCATTCGCATAAGGTTCAAACATAACATGATAGACCTTGCCTAAGCCTCATAGTGTGCCTTTTCAACCTCTGTAATAGTATCATTAAGGTCAAAAGACTTATCTTCTAATAACACTAAGTCAAGATCCAAGGTACCTAAATGAAAAATGATTTGTTCGCTCCATTTAGAGAAATTCACACCAGTTAACAAGATAACAGATGAAGCTTGAGAGTGAAGAATGATACGTGCAAACATATGAACGTGCACTAATTAACAAATTCAAACAAGAAGCACATATATTAAATATATTGTAGGTTTCCTTTAGGTAAACACAACAATACATATCATCACTATTATTAGAATGTCATTTAAATTTTATAAGAAAATTAAATAAACTTCATCAAATACATATAACATCTTTGGATAATTATATATATGTGACAAGATTATATCAACTTTCTTTTTTATATTTATTAGTTATAGAACATTGATTTACCTTTGGTAAAGTCCTTAATTTCTATCAACTAATAAAATTTTCATAATAGCATTCATAAAATACATAAATTATATGACCAAACATTCAAATTTAATTTGGTCACTTTAGTGACTAATAAATTAATTTTAATCATATTGTCATATATATATATATAAAGAATAATTTTTATTTATTGAAGCATATACGGTAATGCATTCAAATCACCAAAGAATGAATATCAATCTAATTTATTTCGCATTTAAATATGAAATTAGAAATTATATTGTACGAGCCCGATGGCAAGTGGATGGAGACGTACCTCTTAGTTCTAACAATGAAAGTTTAAGCTTTAAGTGGTTTTAAAACATTGTATGTAGAACTTAACACTAGTAAACTTCTAAAGCAACATGTTCTTCAACAAATAGCGGTAAAATAAAGAAAGAGAAGGCAAGATCATCAAACCACTACCAACGAGGCATATCGTTTCATAAATCGAAAAGGCAACATATCCTCAAGAACCCTTTCTCTGATAGCACTTGAGTTTGAAACAAGACCAAACAAATATGTCTCTTTGTTTAAAAACAAAGAAGAAACCAGCATTGAAACATGAGTTGTAAACTCGAGAAAACAAACAAAAACATGTTTTTAGGTTCTCCAAAATTCTTAATTGTAACATATCGAAATTGAATTCTTATAAACATCATAACTAAAACAATCATTAAATCAATAATCTAAGGATTATTATCTATTCAAAATCCGAGGCTCTAATACCGCATGTTGTTTTCGTTCTTAATATTCAAATATCATATACATAAATCATAAATCATGCATAAATCATTCATGCATATTTAAACCCTTAATATAATAATAACCACTTAGATAACGTGAATAAATTACTTACCTTGAGCGGAATTTGTCATAATATAGAGAAAAAGTTTTCAACGATCACAAATTAGTTTCTATCTCTTAACTCTCTTTCTATAATGGATAGCTCAATACTCAAATACGTTATTTCTGTATTTGTTTTTGCCTATACTTAATTAGGGTAGAAAGATAACTATTTTATATACACTTCTCTATTGATATTAAATCTTGTACGTCCACCAAGTACAAAATTAACAGTCAAAATTTAATATACTATTAAACAAAAAAAACCTAATCCACTTTTTATATGGCCTACAGAAAATATGAGTTATAACATCAGGTCATATTTTTTACATTACCATTCAATAAAAATCAATTAAAGATATAAGACATAGATATAAGTTATAGTATTGAAAATATTTCAAAGGGTTAAATTATTTATTAAATTTGAAAATTTATTTAGTTTAATTATAACTTAGATGTTAATATTATCAAAAACATGTATCAAATACACAAAATTTTAATTTGATTCAAATGTATCTTTAACTCTAACTGCTAGTAATATTAATGTGGATGGTCAAATAGACTAACTTTACTAAATTAGTTGACATATAAGGAAAAGTAAACTAAAATATCAAATAATTAAATAAATAACAAAATGAAGTAACTGGATATAATTGAGTTGAAAACAGTAAGCATTCAGAAAAATCCTCCTTAAAGAGTATTAAAGCCACTTGATTTAGTAAGAGTAAGAGATCACTAATTTATACCTCACAAATAATTATTTTGTGATATTTATTTAACTAAATATAATTTTATCTTGTATTTTAAATACAAATTTATAAAATAAAATATGCTTCACGAATAATATTATAATCAGATGATAATTAAAAATTCTTGTACTTTAGTACCATTTTTAAATTTAAAATGGTGAAAATATCAACATTAGACGTTGATAATACAATAAGATAATGACACGTTGAAAAATAAGAGTAAGTTGGTAATTAAATTTAATCAAATGTTGCAAGCTGTCTCTATAAAGGAGTGGCAGTCCTTGCGCCTGATTCTTCCATCTGCTTCTTAGTTTCCGAATTTCCACCCCCCATCGCTATATTATGTGGGGCAAATCACTTACGGTCTATCACCTCCATCATAGCTTTTGATTAACCATATCTTCCTTTCCTCATTTTTATTTTCTTCTTTTTGGAGGATAAACTTCGCAATATAATATTAAACTAATTAAAAGATAAGAAACACTAAGGCCGCACCTTTCCAAATGCCAATATATCAAATGAAGGTTTTGACCCGACCTGCCTGGTCGGTGCATGCAATAATCTCACTTTTGGTGCCTTTGAGATTGCCGACCTTTAATTTTAGTCATGCATCTACATAAACCAGCGATCATGTGTCAGTTTTATATAAATAGCCCCATTTCCATTAGTCTATAGCATAATCTACTCGGCCAACCCAGTTTTTTAGTATAAAAATGAAGAGGATTCGCAGATGGTTAATTAAATTGCAAAATTGGCATGAATGTGCATGTGATGGCATGCTATCAATTGTTTTAAGTTTAAAAGACCTGAAATCCACTTGAAGATACAATTCCCTTGTCACAGCGTGGACTATGGCATTTGGTCTCCTCTTTGCCGTAACCATTATGGTGAATTCGATGCCTTCTATGTCGTTTAACGGGACGAGTTAGGGTTCATAGAAATTGGATCTCGACTTTTAAATAGTTTTCTTTCATGGACTGTATAACTTTTTTTTTTTTAAAAAAACATGATAAAGTTCACCTTTTCGATTATGATGATTTGCTTAGTTAGGCATTAGGTCATCCTCGTAACAGCCTAGCATTTGATGATCTTTTATTTTTCTCCGTTTTCTCTTTTTTCTTCAGCGGGATTACTGTGTTTCAACTAATTTATAATGTTGGACTTGCGAAAATAAATATCTACCGACTCTAACAAAACCAGGAAATGGTAATTACACATCCTTTCTCTATCATTTTAGTTTTCGATGTAATATAAAACTTTGACAGAAACTGTGACATGTAGACCGACAAGGGATGACTCTGAAATATATGTAGTTTATCTTAACCATCCAAAGTTACTTGTATACATTAACGATGAGTCTTTCGACTTGCGATATATTGGAAATTAGTGTCTGAAATTCCAAGATTGTGCCAGAGATAGAAGGCAAGCTGTCTCTTTTCAATCCACAAATGCCCACTTAGGATACGATATTGGTGGATAAGTTGGAGGGGTTGTGATACTGATGTTAGGCTTCTGTAATCTCTGAAGATAACCAGTGGACCACAGCTGGTTGTGGGTCTCCTGTCCTATTTCATTTCCTTTCTTCAGTCAATATCTAATTAATAAACCTTTTTTCAATTAGGTGTATGAGTTGGGTCTATGGGGGGGAAAAAAAAACCATTTTCATTAATAAATCTTTTTATGTTATTTAAGATTGGAGTTACAAATTATGGGAATTCGATTATCCTCTTTCTTTCCTAACTGTCATAAAGATGTCGCCCTAACAATAGTTTGGCAAGCATTAATTCTGGAGACAACTTGCAATTGAAAACCAAAAAAAACCTTCAAAGAAAAATGTCACAACTACAATTATCGCATTAATCCTTAAAAAAAGCACCCTTTCCAGTTGTGCTATTTTATGACAGTTAAAATGCTGACGCTTACGGCCGTGGGCAACACCCTCCAACTCCAGCCAAGGCTGGGCTCGACTCGTCCAAGAAAATCAAACATTAGAGAGGGAGGGAGTGAGGCTAACCGCTAACGTTTATCATGAAATAGACCGAAAGAAAAAGACAAGTCCATGTGCTGCTTTCCTGATATTAAAATCGACCATACACGTGGTCAGCTTTGGCTTGGGAACACTTGGCGTTCCGTCACTTCCAAAATATGACTATTCACTCTCCCAACAAGTCAACACCCAGACCCACGCTCCATCTAAATCTTCTTATCCTCCTATATTTATTCAATTAAATCATAATTTAAAAAAATCCATGACCACATCACACTATTTTCTTTAAAATTCGTAAAAACAAACTTCATGGTCGGGTTTGTTAATATTATCAATTTGAATTTAAATAAATTATTATGATATGAAAAGAGAAAAAGTACAAATCCTTTCTGCTTTACGTCCAGAAAATCGTAATTGCCATAACCTTAGCCCTTCCGTTTGTCAAATATGGGCTCCTGTGACACGGCTTTTATTTAATTCATAGAAATCCTTTCTTTTTTAATTTTCAAATCCCACTCTCTTTAACGTCCCAGCCCATCCATCCACTACGTTTCTTTTCTTCCCATTCTCTCTCTCTTTCCCTCTGTTGCTTTTCTCCTTTCCTCCTCCTCTTTCAAATTCATTTCTCTCACTCAAGTTACCATTTGGCCCCTCTCCCTTCTCTATTTGATCCATTAGTCTCCCACCAACCTCCCCACATTCTTCAATCTCCAACCCGGTTTCCACATCTCCGATCCGATTCTGTTACAAGAACTTTCGAACTTTTGCATTTCTTTCACGTGCTTCTTCCGCGCTGTGTGGGTTGGTTTGTTTGTGTATTGGAGGTGGTGATTGCTTCAGATGTTGGGGCCAGGGGTGCAGTTCACGCGCGTCCGTGGGGAGGATCGATTTGACTGCCCCGGCAAGGCGCTTAGGGCCCACCACAATCAGCGCAACGATCAACTTCGGAGAGCTCAGAGCGATGTTACGGCGACGACCACATCGCCTTCTTCTGTAAAAGACAAGCCGGCCTTCTTTCGTGAACCGGAGAACCGGATGGGCTTCGAAGACTTGCCTAAACCGGTTGCTGCGATGCCGGCTTTTGAACCAGTGGCGGGCTTAATGCCGTTGAGTAATTTAGACCGGTTTTTGGAGTCCATAACGCCGTCTGTTCCCGCACAGCACCTGTCCAAGGTTTGACCGATTCCGTTTCGTCTGCTCATTTCGCCGTTACTTTTTTTTTTCTTTTGAGTTTTTCTGTTTAGAATCTTAGTTGTGTTAGTTTTTGTTTGGTTGGTAAGAAACCGGGGGATCTTGACCAGTACGTTTAAGTTCGTATTTGTATATTAGTCTTTCATGATGTTGGAATTTTCAGTTTATTTTGATTGTTTTGCGATGTGTAGGAGGAGTTGGAACGGTTAAACCCTGTTTGGGGTTTGAAGAATTTGGAAGAAGAAAAGAATAAATTGTTTGTAAATGATTAAATGATACATCTCCAAGTGTTTTATGGACTTCTACTTCATGGAAACCGAACGTGCATTGTTTCTGTTACCAACAACCGGTGTGTTTAACCATGATGTTCACTGTCCTTGACTTTCCGAAGCAAAATTAAATGGAGCATAAATTCTCTAAATGCCTTCACTTTTATGATTCCCTGTCTGAATGAGGACTATCAGGATCGTGCGAAATGGCATGTGTGCATAATAAACTCTGATTATGATGGTGGGGGTGGGGGTGTAATGGTGCTGTAAAATGCTGCAAACCTAGAGTAGTTTCTGAAATTGAGCAATAGAATGGTAAAACACAAGTTTCAAGATTGTTGAGACGTCACAACCTAGTGATATTAGTGAAATCTGATTATCAGGCTTCAAAGTGGTTAACAAAATTCGTTTGATTCTATCAATCTTTATACTTCACTGCATGTCATTATATAATCTTTCTGAATCATTATCTGTAGTGCTTACTTAGTTTTTATGATCGCCTTGTAGGGCTTTTAGCACATATACTGTTGTGAAAATTTTGCTTTTGGTTCATGTTCGCTATCATATTTATGATGTAATAAATTTTGACGTCAGACAACGATGCGTAGCTGGAGGACTTGTGACGTGGAATTTCAACCATATTTCATGCTTGGAGATTTATGGGAGTCATTTAGGGAGTGGAGTGCTTATGGCGCTGGAGTACCTCTGGTTTTGAATGATTGTGATAGCGTTGTTCAGTATTATGTTCCATATCTGTCTGGTATCCAGATATATGGCAAGTCTACGAAGACATGTGCTGGATCAAGGTGACTAATATTCAATGGCGCCATATATTACTCGTTATTATTTTAAAACACTTTTAACGCAGCATTTTTTCTGATTCAACCAATATGCTTCACGTGTTATTATTTGCATTGTTCAATTTGATTTCCCTTTATTGCTTGGCTTTGAGTGCAATTACTTTTCTGAGCAATGTTACTTCTGACCTCATCATGTTCCAGTTTATTTGGATCTGCATCATTTACTTGCTGCAGTATGCCTTTATGAGCATATTAAGTTTATGTACATAAGTGGAAACCTGTTTATGGAAGGAAACTTTCTGTTGTAAGAAAAATGTTGAAGTTGGAAACTGCTACATGGTAGCTTGTTATGATTCCATGGAAAAGTTTCGGCTATTCTCAAACACTTTGTATCATGTAATGCATTAGCAAAAGCTTTGTTAAAGTTCCTGACAAACTATGCAAGGCTTTAAGAAAGGGAGGCAAGCTGGCTTTTTATCATAGTTTCTCATTTTTTAAAAACAATTCGTTCAAGAATCATTTGCATTTATTTGTTTCTCTAGTGGTGAGATCTGGCATTATCTTTTTATCATAGTTATTCATTTTTTTAAAAACAATTCTTTCAAGAAACATTTGAATTGATTTCTTTTAATTGAGACAACAATTGCGGGTTAGTTTTAACTGTTTGGTTGTTCTCTTTCCTTTGACACCTTAAAGCTGTAGATTTGTTAGTGTGACACTTGTAAACCTGAACTGATAATCTGCTTTATGACAGGCGACGTGGTGAGGACAGTGACAGTGATTATAGAGATTCGAGTAGTGATGGTAGCAGTGATTGTGAACCTGAAAGTGAGTTGAAATGCTCTGTGGAACCACGGACTCATCTTCATTTTATAAATGAATGTCCTATAAGAATGGATAGATTGTCTTTGGGAGACCAAGATGTTACTCCTCTAGAGGATGCTTCTAGTGATGAAAGTGAATCTCTTAATGCACATGATTATTTGCTATTTGAGTACCTTGAACGAGATCCCCCTTACAGCCGGGAACCATTAACTGACAAGGTTTTTATTGTGTTGCTAATGGTAGTCAAGTTCATGAGATACTGTCAACTATTTGTAATATTTTTCATATTTCCTCACCTATTTCTTTGTAAACAGATATCAGATCTTGCTATCCGCTTCCCTGAGCTGAAGACACTTAGAAGTTGTGATTTACTGGCATCTAGCTGGATTTCTGTGGCCTGGTACTTTTCATGGAGTTGCATTCGATTCTGATGCCATGCTACCAATTATTATTCACATATTGTGTTTGCAATTTGTAGGTACCCAATCTACAGAATACCAACTGGGCCAACGTTAAAAGACTTGGATGCTTGCTTTTTAACATATCATTCTCTTCATACCCCATTAGGAGGTACCCTACGTCTGCCGATTCTGTATTTGTTTCAGTAGGTTCTGTAATTTTGTAGATGATGAATTTTTTCTTCTAATTGTTTTCCCTCTTGATATGATGACCAAATCAACTGTTTATGTGACGTCCTTTTTTGATTCTTAACTTTTAGTGCCAATAAGTTTTACCTTTAATTGGCTTAAAATGTTATGAATACAAGACTGGAAGTATGTTGAGGACAAAAGCTCTTAGCCTACTTGTTTGTGATGAGAGCAAAACTTTGAAACAGATTATACTGCAACTTTATGGGAATAAATAAATAAAAAAAACTCAGTTCTTGTGAGTCATAATAATATTTTTCTTACTGATCTGCATTGCTTTTTGGTCCATAGAGGTGGGTTCTATCGACACTGTGTTGACCTTGTTGCTTTATTCTTCAATGACTGCGTAGTAATTCCATGGGATTATTTATGGACGTGTAATATTCATGTATCTTGCTTCTTAAACCTGATTTAAGTAATGATGATTAATCCACTTGATCACTGTACGTCGCTCTTGGTTAGAACTATGTCGGTATGGGGCTGCTTTTATTATAGTCATAATGTCGAGTTTCTTGGCAGGTGTACGAGGTGCTCAGGGTCCAGTTGTAACATGTCCCAGTGAGTTGGGTGGGGTGCCAAAGATGTCGTTGCCTGTTTTTGGCCTTGCATCATACAAGTTCAAGTTGTCCTTGTGGACACCAAACGGGGCATTTGAATGCCAATTGGCGAATTTTCTGTTGCAGGCTGCTGATAATTGGTTGAGACAGCTTCAGGTCAATCATCCAGATTTCTTGTTTTTCTGCCGTCGGTGACGTGAAGTTATAGCTCTTCTCGAACTGTTTATGACGGAAAGTTAAGTTAAACTTGGTGAATGAATATGGGTTGCGAGATTTATAATTCCAAGTGTGCGGCTGAAGATGACTAGTGGGTTATATTTGTAGTATTCGGTACTGTCACCTACACCTACATGGATGAAGGAAAGAGCATCTTTTAGAATAAAAAAAAAAGAACAAGAAAGAAAGGAAAAATATGACAACTGCCTCTGAAGCAAAAGAGTTACTTTAGGCAATAAGGCTCTTCAAGAAAATGAAATGACGCAATATAGATTTAGGATAAGCTGCTTAAGTATGGTGCTAAACTAAGTTAACAAAGTGGTCGGGCTTGTAACCAGTGTCAGCAATTTTCATGATAACATGTAATCTTCTATGGGTGTTAGACCAGGCACATTTTATCTGTCCTGATGGTCACAAAGGAGGCAAGTTGGTTTGCTTTTTAAAGAGGATTTTGATAGGAAGGTTGTAATGTCAGATATTAGTTTACTATAGAGCTTGCTTACTACAGATGTATATCTGAGGACTGACTGATAGAGCTTGATTACTTTTTTCTTGTGAATGAACTGAAGGTTAGGTAAATGTTGTTTCTATTATTTTCCTTCTGCATTTATTTGTAGTCTTCCTGTTCAGTTTTATGCATTAGCTCAAACTCCGTTTCAGAGTAGAATGAAAACGACTTCTATGCCAACAGTATGAGTTCTCTTCGGAATACGGTCATAATTAAGTGGAGAAACTGTCTAAACCATTAGATCAAGAGCTTCATAATTAAAGTGGGGATTCTCATTGACGTGTAAAAACTTCAGACATTTGATGGTGTGACGTAGCTAGTGTAAAGGCCTTATGCATATATATACAGATAGATTTGGGGCAGTATACCAACTTTTATGATACATTAGAAATGCCAGTCAAACAATTGCAAATGGTCTCCTCCGATATAATAATAATAATAAAGATGACGTACTAATAATAATAATAATAATAATAATAATAATAATAAATAATAAAGATGACGTCGACGACACAAAGCTTATTTTTAATTTATATAGGAATCAGATTATCCCAAAAACATTTGCTTATTAGACGAAAAATGCAGTTGGCAACCGAACTTCAATTTTGAAAGGTGAATGCGTCTATATTCCTTCACGGATAAGCAGCTTTTTTTTTTTTGAAAATAGAAATGGAATTAATAAATGAAGAAAATAAAAGTAACAGATGAGAACAAGAGATGAACCCCAACAAAAGACACAACTGTAACAAAAGGATTAGTGAAAAGTAAAAGAAAAGGAGAAGAAGTAAGACAAGGATGGGGGTTCTAGACAATACAATTCATATCATCCCAAAGCCAAAGTTAGAACCCTTGACCAAAATCTTGAGAAGCCAACCTAGAGATCACATGCTAGCAAATCAAGTCAAGCACCATGTTAAAGACGTAACGCAAAGCAGATAAGCGGGTTACACGTCAAACGGAGTTGTTTTGCCAACACCACCTCACAGATTTCAAATAATATCAAGGAGAGTAGTCTCTCTTTTGGAGAAGTTTTGTTCTGGAAATGCCGAAAATTACGTTCTCGCCACATCAAATAGATGCAAACTCTCATGACAACAGTAAAAAGAGGTTTGCTGGTAGCTTGATGAATAGATAAAGAAGTAGCAATATCCACAATAGACAACCCTGGATTTGTCCAAAAGCACAAAGTAGAGACATATTCTCATATAGCTTTGTTAAATGGACATTCAAAGAAAAGGTGAGAATGTTGATCAATCTCCAACTGTTGAGAGCACATGGGACAATGTTGATCAATCTACACATATGGGATGCGGTCAACTGTGAAAAGCTTATGTTGAATGGCCAACCATAAAATTAAAGAAAGTCTAGGCGTTAAATGTTTGCTCCAAACCGTGCTTACCCATAGAACAGTGGCTCGATGGGGACACAAATTGTCAGAGATGATACGATTGGTCAGCTGGGCAATAGAAATGTCCTTTTAGAAGAATGCATCAGATTCTTGAGGAGTAGGCAAATAGTTTGGTTGAAAGTGGCAAAGGTTACGAGGAAGATTCCAAGAGGTTTCCACTATGAATGCTCGCATCAGGGTTTTGAGAGGAAACAATAAGGAAGCTCTAGAGCTATTTAACTGCTGAATTACGGGGCCCTGACTTAACCAATTATCGAACCATAAAGAAACCAAATGACCATCTTTAATAATACAAGTGGATAAGCAGCTTTTTATTATTATTGATATTATCATTTTGCCTATATTATTAAATATTTTTATTATTCATAAGAGGAAAAGTAGTAACTTTTCAATTTCTTCGTCTAAAATTGTGGGGATTAAGTAAGCTGAGTCGTCGGATCGAATGTTCTAAAATTGGAATGTTAAATTTCATTTTGTTTATAACTTAAAAAGACTATTTCTGAACAAAGAAATTGTTTTACTGATCAAATTTTTATTTACTAAGCAGGACATGGATCAACTCATTTGTTCTCAACTTCATTTACTTTTCTCTCCAAGGCCTCTGAACATATCTTTCCCATCACATGATAAAAGGACATGAGATCTGATAGTTGGCCAACAGACATCTTCCCCATTATGGCCCTCCCCATTCTCTCCCTCTCCTCATTCATCATCAGTCTCTCTCTATATCCACCTCCATTTCTCACCGTTGCTCCCATTTGCTTCAGCCTATTCACCTGCTGCAAGCTCAGTGCTGTGTTCGCCTGCAATTATCAATTTCAACCGGTTATATTTGCTGTAATAATACAGTAATTGCAGTACCGTTTGCAGTCTACTATTTGAAAAGCCTTTAACCCTACTAACAACATGTCCTTTTCAGGACTCTGGAATAAGTGTCAGTTCTTCTTTCAAGAAACAACTAACCTGTAGGAACTCAGCTCCAACTTCTAAGTCAGATTCTTGGCCTGAAATCATCCCACATCCTGAGCTGTACATGTTCTTAGCGATAGAGAAACTTCTAACGATGATCTGTCTCTTTGTCTCCAGCTCCTGGTTAAGTTTTGGGGCTTTCGGCACAGACGACGAACAAATAAACCTTTTCTTATATGCAATCACTGCCTTCACAAATTCCTGCACAATCATATGACAAGATATTCTGAATTCTAAGTAACTGTGAAACATAAGAATTCCGAAAGATATATAAAATCTTTCGGGGTCGATTGTAGCTTTACCTTATATGCAGCTGGACAACCAGGATAGTCAAAATCATCAGTGTCTTGACATCTCATTCTCTCTGGATGAAACTGAAGTCCCATAATGAACTTTCCCTCTTCAGGATTGTAAGTATCAGGATCATAAAAACCTTCAACTAAACCATCTGGTGCAAAAGCCATTGGCACAAATCTTGGAGCTAATTTCTTCACACCTTGATGATGATAACTATTCACCATGATTTCCATCTTATTTTCTTCCAAAGAATCCTTAAACCAGCGGTGTAAAGGAGTGTTCTCTTCAACTTTAATCACATGACGGTGTTTGTCGTAGTTCTCATAGTTGATATGCTCTACTGTTTGGTCCTTAAAGATTTTTAATGAGAGCTCTCTCCCTACATCTTGATAGAGTGTGCCTCCGCATGCAACGTTAAGAACCTGTGACCCTCTACAGATTCCTAAGTATGGTATGTTTCTCTCAAGGCAAAGCTTTGCCAGCCTCAGTTCAATTGTGTCTTTCTCTCTGTCAATGGCTGTGTCGCTTGCATGAGTTTTTTTAATCTCTTCAAGCTCTTCAGGTGAAAACCCAGAAAGCTCTGCGTCATAGTGGGACGGATCGATGTCTTCACCTTCACAAAGAAGGACGCCATGGATTGGCTCGAAGCTTTCCAACAACATGTGGAGTCCACTTACCCTGGGGACTATAACTGGTACTGCTCCATAGCTCACTATAAGATCTAAATGATACTCTCCTGTTCATCAAATTAGACAACATCAATCCTTTGAGCCAATCTCTAGTCTTCAATCTTCTTTTGCATTATTTAGTGCAGATACGTATAGCATAATGACACGATCTGTTAGACGTGATAGAGCGAGAAGAGCACATTAAGTCATTCATGGTTAACATTTGTATGCGATTGATGGAAAGGTTAAAAGTAAACATGCATAGGATAAAGATAACAATTAACGGATCTTTTATTTAACAAACCTGTGTCCTTCTTCAAATGCCCAAAGGATATTTGATCACAAAGAACTGTTAAAAGAGTAGAAAGGTAGACAAGTTACAAAAACATACCCACAAATCTACGAACTTGTTCTTGCGAACCGTTCGACGGGAGACAATGAGAACCCTTGGAAGAATCAATGAGAGATCTGAATCAGCCATGTCGATTGGAAAGGGTATGTATACGGAACGGTTTTCTAGCCGGCACTGAAAGATAACAACAAGACTCAGAATTCTCCGTTAATGCTACCTTTATCTGTGTTTGACATGCACAAGAGTTATTTTTTGCTAAAAGGGAAAAGTGAAAAAAGAGGCCTAACGCCTTAAGACGGCAACAGAAGAAGCATCATTAGCCTGACGAAGTCCTGGAGTAGGAACCTCCCAAATAGACCAGCGTTGTGGATGAGAAGGACTCTGCTTTGCTAAAAAGTCTGCACACTGGTTTCCCTTTCGAAGGGTACGAACAATAGAGTAGTTCCACTATCGCTTCACCAGATTCCTGGTATCCTGAATGACGTTCATGTTGTGAAAATTGACGGGATTAGAGCAGGTTCGTAGCTAAAATAGGACTGAGGGAATAATAATGAATATACATATTTTACGTGAAAGACCTCTAAATTAGGGTAAAAATCACGGGCAATGATAGAAAACTTTTACTACTAAAAAAAAACTGGAGAATTATAACAAAGAAGAACTAGACCAAAAAATATACAAAATATTTTTGTATCTCTCTTTCTCTTTCTTTTCTCTCTCACCTTTTTCTCTTCTCTTCAGTGATTTTTCTTGCTTCATCTCAAATGTGGCCAGCTATCCTTTTACTTGTTAATGTTCAAAATAACGGTGCCTACCATATCCTTTGATATGGTCAACATTCGGTGCCTACCATTTTTGACAATTCTTCCACTTTAAGATTTGATTGAGTGTCAATCACATCTTCACACTATTCTTTCTATCTTGCCGCTTTATGTTGCTTACATCTTTGTCAGGCCACACAAGGATCGACACCACATAAACTTGTCACTATTGATTGCTTTTGTCATAAAATATGTCAAGTTCTCCATTGTATGAATTTTCTGCATGTCCACCATTCCTTCTTCCATTTTCTCACGAACAAAATGATACTGAACT
Organism: Erythroxylum oxycarpum; assembly: GCA_025629785.1. Taxonomy (NCBI): domain Eukaryota; kingdom Viridiplantae; phylum Streptophyta; class Magnoliopsida; order Malpighiales; family Erythroxylaceae; genus Erythroxylum; species Erythroxylum oxycarpum. The sequence continues at coordinate 10,296,683 of JAOTAZ010000218.1, read as the reverse complement.
TAAATATGTTTTGTCTTTGAATGAAATGCTGGATTCTACGTAAGATGCAAAGCACTCTGGATGTTACAACACAAAGTAATATTCTCTTGTTTATACCCAAGTTCTTCCAATAACATCTTCAACCACACTGCTTCTTTACTTGTTTGTGTAGCTGCTACATATTTTGCTTTTGTTGTTGACGTAGCCACAACTGACTGCAGTTTTGAAACCCAGCTCACAGCTCCTTTAGCTAGTGTAAACACATATCCTGTCGTGAATTTACTTTTATCAAAATCACCTGTATAATCAGCATCAACATATCCTTTGATAGTAAAATATGATCCTCCATAATATAATGCAACATCTAAGATTCCTTTGATATATCTGAGAATCCTCTTAACAGTATTCAAATGCTCTCGACTAGAATTTGCCATGTATCTACTAACTACTTCCACTGCATGTGCAATGTCTGATCTTGTACATATCATAGCAAACATTAAGCTTCCCACTGTTGATGCATACGGTACTTGAGACATCTCCGTCATCTCTTCTTCATTGCTAGGATTCATACTTGAGGATAACTTGAAATTAACAGGAAGAGGGATATACATTGACTTACAATCTTGCATGTTGAATTGCCGTAAGATCTTCTTCAAATAATTCTTCTAAGAAAGTCAAAATTTCCTATTCTTTTTTGTCTCGGTGAATTTGCATCCCTAGAATCTTGTTTGCTGATCCCAAGTCCTTCATTTCAAATTCCCTAGCCAACTGTGCCTTCAATTCTTTGATACGATCATTATTTGGGCCTACTACCAATATATCGTCTACATACAACAACAAGACTATAAAATCAACTTTCTCAAACCTTTTAAAATATGCACAAGGATCTGCATTTAGCCTGCTGTATCCAAGGCTCATGATGAAATAAACAAATCTCTTATGCCAACACCTTGGTGCCTGCTTTAAACCATATAGAGATTTGTTCAACCTGTAAACCAAGTTCTCTTTCCCTTTTTTCTTTAAAACCTTTTGTTTGGAGCATATAAATTTCTTCTTAAATATCTCCATGAAAAAATACAGTTTTTACATCTAATTGCTCAAGATGCAAGTCAATTATAGCACATCACCAGGACTACTCGAATTGTGGTGAGTCGAACCACAAGAGAAAATATTTCATTAAAATCAATTATTTCTTTTTGATCGTATCCTTTCACCACCAATCTAGCACGATATCACTCTTGTTGATTGTCACCACTTTGCTTGATCTTGTAAACCCGTTTATTGCCAATAGGCTTTCTTCCTTGTGGTAGTGATACCAGGTCCCATGTCTTATTCTTATGTAGAGCTTCAATTTTTTCCTGCATTGCTGTCATCCACTAAGATGCATCTGAACTATTCATTGCTTATTGAAGAGTTGATGGCTCTCTGTACTCAGTTAAAAGACAGTAAGCAATATTGCTCTTCATAATACAATTTGAGTGCCAACTCCGTGCTCTGAAACATCAAATTCGATTGGTTCTTACTCCTTGTGCTCTGGTGTAGCTTCAGAAGAATCATTTTGATCAAATTTCCTTTCCATTTGTACTATTGTAATATCTAAATCCTCTTTTGAAGTACTAACATCTTCTATTTGCTCTTGACCATTATCTTCCAAGAAAATAACATCTCTGCTGATAACAATCTTATGGGTAGTGGGATCTTACAGACAATACCCCTTTACTCCTTCAGCATATCCTAAGAAAATACATCTTCTAGATTTTGGATCTTGTAAACATGCTTTTCATGATAAAATATAAAACATTTTTCTTTCATAAAATCATTTAAAGATACACTCACAGTTTTGTCGTTTATCACCAAGTATGCTTACGTGTTGAGTGTCTCTTCTTGAACTACACAATTTACAAGTCATTATTTACGAATCGTTTAATCATTTATTTCCACTATAGGAAATAAAGCATTACAACTATCAATTCGGTTTTAACTACTATAAGTTATTCCATTGGTTTCCATTTTAGAATCTAACTCTGAAATTTACTTAAAACGTTTTTTTAAACATTATCCCATTCGCTTAAATCATAATATGGTTGAATAGGTCACGCTAACTTTTTCCATTTGATTTTTCATGAAAACAATATTAAGATTTCAGGTTATTTACACCTTAACTATAATTGAACTTCAACAAATCACACTGTCAATTACTTTCCTCTTTAGGGTCGAATTGTCCTCACTACACATATATATATACTATTCCACTTTCTTTCAAACTTTTCAACACATTTTACCTAAGGTCCATACCACACATCATTTAAACTCATCAAATCAAAAATTACAAATTTTTTCCAATATTTCCTAGCTTGGCTGAATACACACTTTTTCACTATCCTTCCATTTTTCTTAACACATCTTCTCTTTATTACACATAAATGAACTCAATCTAATTCTAATTCAATCCTTTACTTTACTGACATCAAATCCATATCTTGAACATCATAACCCTAACCTTGGTTTCTTGATTCACTTTTGTTGTTTTCAACCTTTACATGCTTTCAAGTTTATTATCTACTCCATAATAAGTCAAAAATAACCTTTGATCTTAAATAACTCCGTTCCATATGAAATCCACAAAATAAACAACTTAAACTAATAAAAACTTACCACTTTTTCTCCCAATCTCTTAGGAAATTGGTGAACACCGATCCTAAGTCAAGATTTCTTCAATTTCTACTCCAAATCTACCAAAAATGGCACCTCTCTTCTTCCTCTTCTCCTTGTTCGAATTCTCTCTCTTTCTTTCTTCTTTTCTTCCTTTCTTTTTGGTTCTCATGGGTCCTGCTTTCAAATGAACCAAACTTTGTATTCTTTTGCCTTTTTATACTATAATACTTTACATGTCATTTTCTTATTAAACATCTTAAATGACTCATCATCATCTAATTTAATTTTTCTTAAGCCATATGGAGTATTGTAATTGGTCAATAAATGTGAGTCATTTAAAATTTATTAATTAACTCCATTTATGTAAAAGACCAATTCACCCTTTCATAGATTACTACACTTATAAACTAGATTAAATCTCGAAAATATTCCACAACCATCTTACCATCAAATTGACCATGTGATACTTTAATTAGGATCATTACTTACGGCCTGTTTGGTTCAAGGAATGGAATAGATGGGGAATAGAATAACTATTCTTAAGAATAGAAAAGATGAGGAATAAGTATTACTTTGTTTGGTTTAGGAAATGGAATAGAGAAAAAATTTCTATTTCAATGTTTGATTTGAAAATATAAACTTGGAATAAGAAAAGAATAAGTAAAAAAAAGACCAAATTTCTTTATTATTATTATCATT
>JAOTAZ010000218.1:10278637-10291240 GCA_025629785.1 Erythroxylum oxycarpum | reverse complement strand
ACCTATAAAATTAAAATTTTTAAAATTATAAGTATAAGTGGCCCCCTCTTAAAAAAATTATTATTATTAGATATTGATTCCCGGCCCCCCTTTAGAGTTCAATCTGACTCCGTCCTTGCTTTCTTCCGTTACAAGGAGTCGAACCTAAGATCAATTAACCCTGTTAGTTTGCCACCTAAGCTAGAGTCCGCACATTCTCTTACTAGATAACGCCTAGCTCACTAGTCTAATTTTTATGTATTTACTTTAAAAAAAAAGTAGATCTAAAGTTAGTTTAAGCCTAAAGTTAATTTATAGACCGGCCCATTGAGGATTCCATCGGAGCTCCAACAGGGCCTCACCAGAATCTAACTGCGGTGTAGCTCAGCGTTTAGTGGACTAGTTTGTCAATGGTAGTCAGTTGCTAGGTCCCAACTCCAAAACTACTCCAGTGACTGCCACCGTTCATTCACTATTCAAGTGCAATCATTCACCTATTGCTTAGATGCTTTTCGATAAGTAAGGAAAAAAACGAAAAGCAAAAGTAAGCTGACCAAAAGCAGAGAGAGACCTTACCGACTTACTTGCTCAGACAAATTAAGGAACACAGTAACTGTTGAAAAGACAGTCTCCTGTCCGCACTCTTCACTCAAAATCTCCGTTATCAGACAATGGCTGTCTCCGTCTCCATTTTAGCCATCGTCATTTCTCTTCATCTGATAGCCTTCGTTCTCGCCATCGGCGCCGAGCGCCGCCGCAGCTCTGTAATTCCTTCTCTCTCTCTCTTTCTGGGTATTTTTATTGTGTTTATAGATTTCTTCTTTTTATTTAACAATATGTTGGGGTTTACTTTGTTTAGGCTAAGGTGATGCCTGATAAGTACGACGAGAGAACTTACTGCGTTTACGGGACTGATGCATCGACGTTTTACGGACTATCGGCTTTTGGGTTGTTGCTGATTAGTCAAGTGGTGGTCAGCTGGGTCACCAAATGTCTGTGCTTTGGTAAAGGGCTCTTGAGTGGGAGCTCTTCTACTGTTTGTGCCATCGTCTTGTTTGTTGTTTCGTGGTAAATATCTCATCTTTCTCAGCCAAGTGTTTCACTTCTTGTTGATCATATTTTCGTCTACTTGTCGTCTATATTATCAATTAGATAGTGTGGCTAATTAGCTACAAGTTGCTCAATTAACTGCTTACTGAGACTGTCTCAACGGTGTAGATTGGCACATCCTCTGGCTGATATCTGGCATGTGTCTTAAGAAGATTTTCATGTTACATACTTATGTATGGTTCATGATCTACATTACCACTCGAGCTTCAAAACTTTTACATTTCTAACTGATTATACCTCTTCTGAACGAGCTTTATTGATTCCAATTAACAAGAATATAGCTCTTGGAAATATTAGCCCAACTGACCTATCTACACGTAGCTTTACTGTTGTTCAACAACAATTTTTGCAGGATGAATGGGTTATTATCTTCTAGAATTATTAGCTCGATATTAGTATGTCTGACCATAAGTTTGAATAATGACACATTCAGGATAAGTTTCTTGGGGGCCGAGGCATGCTTAATAGCTGGGTCTGCAAGAAATGCGTATCACACTAAGTACCGAGGATACTTTGGTGTTGGTCATTTATCATGTGCCACCCTCCGGAAAGGTGTGTTTGCTGCAGGAGCTGCTCTAACATTGTTGTCATTGTTGATGTCCGTCCTCTACTATTGGGCTCACTCGAAAGCTGATACTGGTGGATGGGAGAAGCACCGCAATGAAGGTGTTGGCTTGACTGCTTCAACTTATCCTCAGGATCACCAGCAGCAACCACATGCCAATGATTTCCAGAAAGTTTAATTATGGTTTGATGGGGTTAATATCCAACCGTAATCAAGTGAAAGATGGTATGTGGAAACCAAATAGTTTCTACAAGATAATTTAGACCTCTCCCTCCATGGTTGTTTTTTGATCTCATATTGGCTGATTTCACCCTTTAGGTCCATCGTTCTGTCAAATATACAAAGAACTGCTTGTTTCTACCTATCACCTACTATAGCCGTCGAGTAGCTTCATGTCAATTGGCTTTGTCAATGGTTGTTCTGGATTCTTGTCTATACTAGAAGAGTAGCAAAAGCTGTTCCTTTTACTTTATAAAATCAGACATGGTATTCTGTTCCCTCTGGAGGTTTAGATTATATGGAACTTCATTTTCTTGTTTATTCCCCTTTTATTTGCATGCAATTCTTCTCTTCCCCTTGACACGTGATATAGGGATCGGGTGGCAAAATTTGGGAAACAAATCTCAACAATTAGCTTTTTTGTGATATCAACTCAAGTAATGTTTAGGGTCTGAAGGAGAAAAAAGGGATTTTTGAACTGCAGACACTGGGATCTCAACCAATTTCTTTCTCATCTTTTAGAGGAAAGGTGCATACTAATAGTTAGATTTGTCCCACATAAATAAATGGTTTGGATGGAATTGGGGTAGAGTTGCTGGCACAGAAGAGAAGATCACATCCTGGTTATAAATAGATGGTTAGGATCAATGTTCTCAAAATCGGACCGGTGGCTTTACTGGTTACCGGTTTGACCGGTTCTGGTGTGACAGAGTGGCACAGAATTGGGCTTGCTGGCATAGAATTGGGCTTGAGGGGCTCGTAACCCAAAAAGAAAAGGATAGAAGATTTATTTTTTCCTTTTTTAAAGGCTAAAACAGTAAATACTTGGACCCTTTTTAGGAGTCATTGCTAAACGCAGACTTTGGCTTCTCACGAATTCCTTCTTTCAAAATTTAGATTGTCTTTTAAGAAAATATTAAAATCGCGAGATGAAATTGACTAGTTCCAAAGGTTGGAGAATTTGGTGAAGTTGAAATTTTTTTCCATCGTTTCATTAGTATTCTTTTCTAAGTTAGATGTTAATTCACAAATCAGAAGGGATATAAAAATCTAAACATAGTAAACCACTCGTTAAACAGTATTATGGGCCCCCCTTTCTCAATTGATTCAAATAAGAAAAAATGTTGTCTAAATAATATCCGTTGTTAGTTTGATCTGATCGTGAAACATAAGAGTATCTTCTCCTTCTCAAACCAGAACTCTAATTGAGAGAGCCCAGGTAACAAATGCTACAAATATTTTACTTCCTTTATTTTTCTGGAAACCAACTTCCCTTTTTGTTCTCACACACACAATGCTGCATTTCAATGGATCACTCGTGTTTAACGGATGTCAGGGGTAATGCTTAGTACTCGATCATAAAATTATAATAGGAATTTCTTCTCTCTAATCAGCTAAAAACGAGTTCACTGCTACAACACACAAATGAGAACAAGCTGCAGACACCAACGACAGGGAGGATCAACAACTCTTAAAGTGGGCATTTTTTATTCCCACCTCACTACAGTTGTAGTGTACGGCTACAAGAACGACCTATACTATATAGCACACTCTCATTCCCTCAACATAACACACTACATTACCCAACGAGACATTATAACCACACTAGAACTATGACAGCTTAAGAATGGCCTAGCAATTGGGGAATGGGGACCCGCATGTGTTTGCTACCTTCTTTGCGTTGGGAGAGTTGACCAACTTTTGGAGATTCGGGTTCTTCAGATAATTGCACAAGCAAGGCCTCTGCTGCTTTAACTTGGTGCAACAAGCAGCTGTTGGTGGGTTGGAAGATGTCATTGCATTTGCACACGGGCTTAGCTCCATTGGATTGCAGGTCACTGCAACAGATTCTTTGGTCCTGCCTAATAACAGAACCATCACAACACAAAATGCAACGTATGGAATCTTCATTTCCATACCAAACTAAAATGGAGGAAGAGAGAGTGAGACTGTGAGAGGGATAAAAAGAGAGTGAGACTGTGAGAGGAGTGCATTTGCTGTAGATCTCCTCGTCATTTATAGGGAAATAAATGTTAGGACAATTTTGTCCTTCTCTGTAATATTGGATAATTATTAATTGTAATTTCAATTTTTTAATAACTTATCAATGAAATTATGTAATTTGATTCAAATAAAGGTAATAAAGTGACCCAATAAATAATCTAAATTAATGGGTTGAAGTCCGGGAAAAAAAATAGATCTCAATTAATATGGACTGGATCCATATTGAGCTTGTGATGACAAAGCCTGATATGGAAGTTATATATAAAAGTTAAAGTCTCATTCAGTTGCTTATGTAATTCATAAGCATACCTATTCTCTGATCTGTTAAAAGCGCTTACGTCTTAAAAAAACTGAAAAAATGTGTTAATTGAGTGTCAGTGATCGACTTTTGCAAAGGTTCCGGGAAGCTTGTTGTTTTGGCCTCGAAAATTGCTTTAGAACATCGAATGGAACCAAAATTAGGTATACTACATTTTCTTCATTTTTAACTCTTTCATAACCGATTTGGGACACGTAATAAGATCTATCCTACGTGTTATATGTGGTATCAAAGCGGTTATGTGATCGGGTTACTGAAAACGAAGGTTTTTCAGTTTCCATTCATTATGATTTTCAACAGTTTTTGATTCTTTTTTTGTTTTTTTTTTTGCGTATATAGTTACGTAAAAGTGGTATACATAAAGCTAGTAATGAAAAATGGGCCAAAAAGAGCGAAAAAGGTCATCTCGGGTCACTGGAAATCGCCCTCCCCATCGGGTGGAGTGACGGTACAGATGGCATGTGTGTTGCACGAGCCAATCGCATGTTGCCAAGTGGCACCACACATTGAGGAACATGTGTGGCATGCGCTCCCACGAGCGCGAAATGTCTGGCTTGTGCTTCGTACGCCCCTACATCTGACCAGACATGTGGACGGCAAGGATTAGGACATGTGGGGTCGTTTGTACTCACGGGTACAACGCACACACGCCCCTTATTACACGAACAGGTTAACTCTTGTTGACGTCAGCTCTACAGTATTATTGACATCAGCCCTAGAAAAAAAAAGGAAAATTTCAGAATTCCTGTAAAGGTGCCCCCGGGTCCTTTTGGGTTAGTTTTCAGGTTTGAGGAATTTTTTAAAGTGATTTTTTCAATTTTATGGATTTATTACATTGGTAATTAGATTTCGGAAAAGTTTTAAAGCTTTTTAAAGCTAATTTTGAGTGTGTTTTTGTACTCCGAACTGCTCATAAGGGAGATACTTAAAGTTTTATGTCTCGTGCGGTAGGTTTGATATTCGGGAAAAGTATGATAGACACTCCCATTGAGATTTTTTATTTATTTATAAAAGTGTCAAACAATATTTAAAGAAGATGTTTTCAGTATCAATATGTGATTATTTAATTGTAAATCTAATTTTTACAATTATAATTGATTTTCACATACATTATGCCCATATAGAATGTGAGGATGATGTAAAGATGTATTCCTTGTATTTGTGGTCTTTTTGAGTACTGGTAAGATTGTAGTTATCACAGTGGCCTTTCAAGTGAGTATTTAGATTGTTCTGCGTGCATGTTGGGGGATGTCTCTGGTCTTATGTTTGGTTATTTTGCTCATAGGTGTTGACCTTATATGAGATTTTGAGATGTACATAAAGACATTAGATAGAGGAAAGTCATTGCTTAAGTGATCTATTCACCCACAGGTGGTAGTATCATAAGAGTTGATGGTTTGTAATCTGATCGCTTTTATGTAGAGGTCTAATTGTATATATTATGTATTTAGCTCACAAGTTTTTTCATAATATGTGCGATCGAATTCTCTGTATAGATAATGTTATCGTTGTTGTCCTGCATTTAAACTATTTTTTACATTGCCTTTTCTATCTTGCTGTCACCTTTTCTGTAAACAACAATGTTGTCACAATTGAGACCTTAAATGGTTTCAATTTCAAGAAGTTGAAGAAGGATGTGGAGTTTGCACTAGAGATGACTGATGTCAGTATGATGGTGCACATTGAGAGACCTTTTCTATTTACAGATATCAGCTCAGAAGCTGATAAAGCAGCTATGGCAATTCGGGAGCTGTTAAATAAGATGTGCTATTTGACCATCAAGAGGTCGATCCTAGATCATCTGTTGAGTGGATTACCGAATATGAACATAGCAAAAGAGTTTATGGATAACATTTCCCAGAGATACAAGGTGTCTTCTCATGATGAGTAGAGCACTTGATTAAGGAATTATTCTCCATGAGGTATACGGGAGAAGGAGGCGTTCGAGAGTACATTATCAAGATGGTACACCTTCAGACTAGGCTGAAGGCGCTTGATGTACCAATTCCTGATAATCTCATAGTGCATCAGGCACTAAATACTCTCCCTCGAGAATTTGGGATGTTAGCTACCTCCTACATCTCTTAGGATGAGACCTGGGACATCAATGCCTTGATTTCCCGGAGTGCTGCAGCGGAGGAGAAGATTAAGAGTTCTCCTCATACAGCTATGTTTGTAGCTGCCAAAGGCAAGTAAAAGGCTAAGCTCCAACAGCTTAAAGGTAAGGGTAAGAAACCTAAGCCCTCTCCAAAGATTCAAACTGGCCAGTCTAGCATTACTAAGGGGCCACATGACTTAAACAGTATAAGGTGCTTCTTCTATAAGAAGAAGGGGCATAGGAAGGCTGATTACGAGAAGTACAAGCTGTGGAAAGTCAAGCAGGAACTGTCAGGTAACTCCTTGGCCTATATGATTCATGAATCGAATGTAGATATAACCACATCAAACGTTTGGTGGTTTGATAGTGGAACTTCTAACCATGTTGCTTCCACAATGCAGGGGTTCAGATCTGGAAGAAGAACAATTAAAGGAGAGGAGAAGCTGATGGTTGGCAACAATGAAGAGGTGGATGTTTTGTATGTAAGAAATGTAGGATTAAACCTCGATACAAGGTTTGTTTTAGTTTTACGAGACATATTTTATATATCGTCTTTTAGACAGAATTTGATCTCTGTATCAGTTTTGGATAAAGAAGGTTGTTGTTTTGTATTTGATACTTTAGTTGTAAATATTTCTATCAATGCAAGACATATCAGAACTACCTTCTTATCCTACGAATTGTATAGAATGTGTCTTACTCCTAATGAAATGTACGTCTCTTCTTATGTTGCTGAACCTATTACTCGAAAGAGAGCTTTCATAAAGGAAACATCGTATATGTTGTGGCATAAACGTCTTGGCCACATTTCTAGAGAGAGGATTGAGAGATTGATAAAGGATAAAATTCTCCCAACTCTAGACTTCAATGATCTGGAAACATGTATTGATTGTTGTAGGGTACGTTGACCAAGATAAAGAAAAAGGGGTCAACTCATACTTCTGGTTTATTGGACCTCATACATACAGACATTAGTGATCCTTATACAGTCATGTTATGCAATACTAGATATTTTCTATTGTTTATAGATGATTATTCCTGCTATGATTATGTGTTCTTGTTTGAGGAAAAGTTTGAAGTTCTTGATAAGTTTAAGATCTTTAAGACTGAGGTTAAGAACCAATAGGAAAAATGAATAAAGATAGTCAGATCTGACAGGGAAGGAGAATACAATGGCAAACATAGGGTTGCAGGATAAGAAAAGGGCACGTTTGCCAGGTATTTGGAATCAGTTGGAATAGTGGCTCAGTTCACTATGCCAGGTAGTCTTGAGCAAAATGGTGTGGCCAAAATTCGCAATCGCACCTTAAAGAACATGATGAGGTCAATGCAGAGCATGACTAGCCTATCTTAATACCTTTGGGGCGAAGCTATCAAAAAGGCATTGTACATCTTGAATAGAGTCCTAAGTAAGTCAATACCAAAGATGCCTTTGGAAGTCTGCGTTGGAAGGAAGCCAAGCCTTGTGCACATTCGTGTATGGGGCTACCCTACTGAGGTAAGGTTATATAATCCTTATGAGAGCAAATTCAATCTCGTTCCACTCTTTTCTATTTGGTAGGTTATCCCGATCGCTCTAAGGGCTACATATTTTAATGTAGAGAAGGAGGAGCTAGAATAGTAGAATCACAGACGGCTAAGTTTCTGGAATACAATGTCCATGATGAAGGAGGATCTTCACATCCTTCAGGAGCTAGCAGGATAGATACTGAGATTATTTTGTATCCGCTTCCCATACAATCAGGTCCGATGGATGTAGGTCCAAGTACCATGCCTACGCAGGCACAGAAACCTATACTTATTCAAGAAGAGGTTTCTGAGGCATAAGAATCTATGTAGTTGCGCAGATTTACCTGAGAGAGGCGACCTACTATCTCACCAGATTACATAGTCTATTTGGGTGAGCAAAACTATGACATAGGACATGTTGTGGATCTAGTTACTTTTACAGAAGCCATTTCTGGACCCCATACGGATATGCAGTGGGAAGCAATGAAGGATAAGATGCAGTCTATAAGGTATAATAAGGTATGAGAGCTTGTTGATTTACTTCAACATTGCAGGTCTGTCATTTGCAAGTGGCTTTTTAAGATCAAGAAGGACACGTATGGTCAAGTTGAACAATTTAAGGAGCATTTGGTTGCCAAGGGATTCACTCAAAGAGAAGGAGTTAACTTTAATGCTACCTTCTCTCCTGTATTCTCGAAGGATGCATTTAGAGTGATGATGGCAATAGTAGCTCATTATGATATGGAGCTACATCAGATGGATGTTAATACTGCTTTCTTGAATGGTGACCTTTATGAGGAGGTCTATATGGAGCAACCTGAAGGATTTCAGGATCAAGATGCAACTAACAAAGTTTATAAGTTGACTAAATCAATATACAGTTTGAAACAAGCTTTTAGACAATGATACCTAAAGTTTGATGAGGTTTTGACCTCATTTGGCTTTGTGGAAAACAAAGTTGAAAGATGCTTAGACTATAAGATTAGGGGGAGCAAAGTTATCTTTCTATTATTGTATGCGGATGATATCTTGTTTGCGTCAAATGATTTCACCATGTATTATGAGTTAAAGCAAAATTTGGCCATATAATTTGACATGAAAGATTTAGGTGAAGCATCCTTTTATTCTCAGTATACAGATTCATGAAGACGGATCTCAACACTCATTGAACCTCTCACAAAGAGCATACATTAAGCGAGTGCTAGAGAGGTTTAATATAGCTAATTGTAATCCTATTGTAGCACCTATCTCTCATGTCTTTGGTATAATGTTCAAAGAATGAAGTTGAGAGAGACGCTAGAAGAAATGTCCTATACTCTAGTGTAGTTAGTAGTTTGATGTATGCCCAGGTGTGCACTAGATCAGACATTGCATTTGTTGTTGAACTGCTGGGTCGATATTTGATTAACCCAGATGTGGACCATTGGAATGTAGTTAAGCGAGTGTTGAGATACCTAACGAGTACGAAGGATTATACATTGACATACAACAAAGTCAACAATTTAAACCTTATAGGGCATATAGACTCTGATTTTGCTATGTGTTCAGATGATCGAAAATCCACATCGGGGTACATTTTTATGTTGGCAGATGGTGCAGTATCGTGGAAGAGTGTCAAGTAGACAATGGTAACTTCCTCGACCATGCATGCAGAGTTTGTTGCATATTATGGAGCTGCTACATAGGCTGTTTGACTTAGAAACTTGATTTTTGAGTTGTCTGTGATAGATTCGATAGCTAGACCTATTCGATTATATTGTGAAAATCTTACTACAGTGTTGCTCAGTAACAACAACAAGAATATCACATGGTCTAAGCATTTGGAGGTAAAATACTTGACCATAAAGGAGTTGATTCAGAAGGGTGACTTGAAGTGGAGCATCTCAGGATTGAGGAGATGTTAGCTGATCCATTGACTAAAGGACTTCACCCATTAGTATTTGGTAGACATGTATCTAGTATGAGCTTGTTAAAGTCCTTAGACAGCAGTAGTTATGGATCATTGTATTTGCTCCTTAAAAATTTGTACATTTTGATGTATTATGACATTATGATTATTTATTAATATAGATGATCTTCTTTTTATCCTTAGTATAACTGTTCTTGTGTATAGTCATAATACATATGGAAGCCTTAAAATTTGTGTTGATTTTAAGCATTTTAAAGGTCATTAGGCATATATAAGGATTGACCTTAAGCTTATGTCATTTTGACACATACTGTTTAGTATGGATATTCATAAATTTAACATGACACAGGGGATATAAGTTTTTAATCCCATAAAAGTTCTCTAATGCAGTTTAGTATTCAGTTGGAGAACATAAAGGTTTTCTCTAATGTTGTTTGGTATTCGGTGAGATAAAACAAGTTTTCTCTAATGCTGTTTAGCATTCGGTGAAAGAAAACAGGATTTTTGTACTGCAGTTTAGCATAAAGTTAGAGAAATTGAGACCTACAAATGAAGATGATACATTTTAGATCATACAGGTATCATCCTAGTTTACCACACTCTATTTTCCCATTCATGTTAGTGAGGTACTAAATATTCGAAATTATATTAAACCTATTCATGACACATGTGTTTGATATTTTTCGGCATCGAAAGCCTTACAGGACGAATTGTTGGACTTTTACTACCTTTGGATTGAATGTTTTAATTTTAAATTTTTGTACCAATATAGCAGCGTGATTTAACCAATTTTTAAACTATTTTAAAACTTGAGTCATAACTGTAACTAATGCTTATCCAAGAGGGAGAATGCCGAACAATTTTGTCCTTCTCCATAATTGTGGACAACTATTCATTATATTTTTTTATTTTTTTAATAATTTATTAGTTAAGTTACGTAATTTGATTCAAACAAAGGTAATGAAGTGACCTAATAAATAATCTAAATTGATGGGTCGAAGTCTGGGAGAAAAATGAATCCCAATTAGTGTGGACCAAACCCATATCAAACTTGTGATGGGAAGCCCGATATGGAAGCTATATATAAAAGGGTAAAGTCTCATTTAATTGCTTATGCAATTCGTAAGCATATTGACCCTCTGACCTGTTGGAACGCTTACGTCTTAAGAAAATTGAAGAAAGACATCAACCGAGTGTCGGTGATCGACTTTTGCAAAGGCCTCGAGGAGATTGGAGCTTATTTTAGTCTCGGAAACTGCTTCGGAACATCGGATGAAATCAAAATAAGGTATTCCGCATTTTCTTCGTTTTTAACCATTTTATGAATGATCTGGGACACGTAATAAGGTCTATCCTATGTGTTACAATAGATTGAGAATGTGTAATTTCAAGACTTTTAAGGCTATTTTCAGTTTTTAGAAGTTGTTTTTAATCAAGTTTTATCATCAAATAAGGTCAAATTTTCTCCATAGATTGTTCCTGGATCATGGATTCTAACAATTTAGTAATCGAGATTCAATTCTTCAAATCCTCAATCTAAAAGAGGGAATTAAGAAAAAAAACGACTTATCTGTAACATAGTAAATGGTAATGTTATGATAACATGTTCTTGTAGAGAAATAAGTTGGGGTATACATGTCGATACGCTTTTTTCCAAAACTTATCTCATCCATAAAGAGAATGGAAAGTTTTGTAATTTTCATGATTTAATTTAAAGTGTTGATCACTAAACTCCTCTCTTAATCTCGATAAAAGCACTACTATTAGATTTATTTACTAGCTGATTGGATGACATTTATTTGATTACCGTGAGTTACAGGAAATCATCAGTCCATATCGTTTTATCTATTAGTAAAATTATTATTATTATTAGAGTTAATAGTGTGATCGCAACGGTGCTCATGATTCATCAATAAAATTATACAAATCTCAAGCCGCTCCCGCTGCTTTAGATGATTAATGGTTTGAATTGACAAGCGCTGTATCTTTGCAGTCCACTAAAAATGGCTTTCGGTGGTGTGATGTGATATGATGGCGACTCAGCATGCGGTTTCTGCACTACATTTGCCCGGGATTAGAGATGCAATTCAATTCCAATCTGGTATCAAGGGATTTGAAAAATACTTCCTCAAGATGGATGGGTCCAACTAGCATGCTTTGAATGATTAGTTATCTTCTTTAGATAAATAATTACACATGCATCCATTCAGTCTTCCCTGTTCCCTGTTCTTTGATTCCCCCCCTCAGCCAAAACCAGCCTGGTACTGGTAGCCTGCGTTCATGATTGGGTCAAAGATTTACTCAACTTTTACCCCGATTGGTCTTTTCTGTTTGGAATATGCTTCGTGCCGTAAAATAGGAACAAGTACTGCACGTCCTTGTCGCCAACATCTTCAATGCTAATTACAACATTATTACTTAATATCCGAAATGAAATTATTAAATATAAAAATCAAGATAAAATCATTGTACGGATTTTGCTAATTTTGTAGGCCATGCATCATTAATTAATGGAGTGTTTTCAAATATAATAATGGGATGAAAGAGTTCTTCTCATAAAGGATATTTATTAATCATTATTTTTAAAATTAAAGTTAAAAAATTAAAACTTGATCCAATACAAAAATGATATAGTAGCATGAATATACTTTAATTAAATATACTAAAATTTAATGAAAACATAAATCATGAGATGAATTTTTATAGGACTTACGATAAGGAGGTCCAACAACGTTATTATAATTAGTTATTAGATCTCCGAACACTTAATTAAAAATTTCATGAATATAATAGATAGTTGATTTCAAGCAAATTTTGTAAAGAATTATTAAGAATTTCAACAGTTTGCTCAAACGTGGTAACTTATTAAAAAAAGAAGAAGATATAAGTAT
>JAOTAZ010000218.1:10263930-10276126 GCA_025629785.1 Erythroxylum oxycarpum | reverse complement strand
GTGTAGACGATAATTGTTTTCATGTACAATTCTATTATACATTTGTATATAGGATATGATCAAGTTTTCTCTTCCCCGTGTACTTGACATTGTTCATAGGATATGATTTGTGTCACTTGGTTAGCTTTGTTGGTGGTTATCTATGTTTTATTATTCTCTATGCACTGGGTTCAAGATAAAGTATGACATTCATAAAAGAGATGCAGATTATTAAAAGCAAACAAATTCAGTTATGTAGACATCATTTAACTGTCAATGGGTACATAATCAACATTACAGCATTGTGCTATAACACTTGAGAATGAGCTCAATTAGTAGTTCTTTAAGATAATAAGGGTGATTAGAGGATTCAATTTATTGTTTGCTTGGTTGTGATTTTGTATTGGGTTGGAATTTTTGAAATTTTCAACTTTGGTTGTAGAGGGACACTATCTAAGCTTGATATAAGGTCATACAAAATGATTTCTTCAACTTACCCAGTTGAATGGGACTATGACGAAGAGGCTAAATATTGTTACTATAACTTAAAAGCACCTAGATGGACTTCATGGACTTATGAAAATCCAGGAAGAAGGTTTTATGACCGTCGACTCTTTCTAGTAATTTTGGTACATTTATATATTGTCTTAGCTAAATATGTTCATATATTTTATTAACGAATTGTTGCTTTTTCTTTGATGGTAGAGTGAAATTTTTTGTGGATTTCATGAATAACATAATCAAAGATTTTGTCCAAGAGCAAGACAGATTATTTTAAAACTAAAAAATAAAGAGAAGATGATATATTGTCAAAATAATCTATTAAGGCAGAAGTGACAAAGTTAAGAGAGAATGCAGTAGATGTTTTACAAGTTGAAGGGATTGCAGAAAATTTGAAGTTGAAGAATGAGTTAGTTGCCATGAGGACAAGTTATGAAACACATTCAACAAAGTGTTGGAAATGGTTTGCTTATTTAAGCTTGTGTTTAGTAGTTTGGCTTATGTTTGTTAGTCTAAATAACGAAGGCAAAAAAGGCAATAGTTGTACCTATAAAGCCTTACTTAGAAATAGTTTGATGTACTCGAACAATGTGTAAATGTTCTTCACCTAACCTGATGTTGGAAAGTGCAAAGTGTTATATGTTTTAACATCTGCTGTATTACTAATTTGATGTTCTATCCTAAACAGGTTTGATGTTTTATGTACGAGCCTAAACACGTTTGATGTACTAGCCTGAAGATGTTTGATGTTTCAACATTTGGTAAGGAAGATTAGTGACAAAATAAGATCTTTAATCAATGGAGATAGAGTATTCGTTAGCAGTCAAAAGGAGTTAAAAGAGGTAGTAATTGACTACTTAAAAAAATGTTATTCATATTTTACCTCCAATCCGATGATTATCACAACTCTTAAGTTGTTTTATAAATCATCAAATTATTGATGAGGAGACAAAGATGTTTAATAGACCTATAATTCCAAATGAGGCTGTATTAACAATGTACATGTTGTAGCGTTCATGAACTTTAATGAAAATGAAAAAACCTAAAAGAAATGCAATGCACATTGATTGGAAAATAATGGAAACTAACTCTTTACTACAAAAAGCTTATCATCTCTTTCCATCCATAGACTTTAAGCTTTTAATGAAAAATACAACACATTGAAGAGAATTTGACAATTCCAACCAAGCTTCCATCACCCTCGGTAACCCATTCATGAACCTCAACAAAAAGGAAAAAACGTACAAGAAATTAAATTCACATGTGCAGTAATAACTTCCTTCCTCTTTATTGATTTCTATCCAAGGTTTAGTAGTCTCTGACTTCTCCTTCTAGGCTATAGATAAAATGCAAATATTTGTTAAGTTGTATGAATTAATTAATGTTAAGTAAGAATGCAAAATTTTAACACTAACATTTAGTATCTAGAACCCTGTGGTTTCATTTGTGTATATTACCATCCCTTCCATCCATTTCTTGATCTTCCTATTTGCTTCCTGTTGAAGAGAAGAGTAAGTGGCAAGCCTTTTTTTTTTGTAATTTTCACTTGAGATTTGGACTACATCTGCTAGCTACCAACATCCTCAATTTACTTCCATCATCTGCAACACTATAATCAGACCCTCTTCTCCTTTTAGTTTCGTTCTTGACGGTGGCCTTTGAAGATGTACATATATTTGTTATTTTTAAAGCACCTCCAGGTGTTGGGAGAACAACTGAGACTGTTGTATTTGCACTTCCACTTACATAAGTTGTACTTGAGGTGTTGGCAGTACCTGAAGCAGTTGTGACACCAGCAAATACAGAGGTAGTGGCAGAGGCTTTTGCTCTTCTTTTACCTTTCTTTCCCCTTTTAGTGTTGGATGCATATTTAGAGGCACTTATTAGGTTGTCAGTGTTGGTTTCATCTGTGGATAAGTTTTTGGTAGTTGACTGTGAGCTCCTTGTGTGTTACTCCATATGGAAATCAGTTGACGAGTTTGGGTTCAGATTTTGAAACTGGATTGGAATCTGCCATTGATAACAGTGATAATAGAATAAAAAAATTTAAAAGATTATCATTATTATAGAAAAGAATCTTAGTTATACCATAAAAAGACAAAACAACTTACATTACCTCTCGACGTTTCCAAGGACAACCTCTTTTGTTGTGTCCTTCTATATGGCAACGGCTACATATAATGATCATGCCCCTCCTAAATATGTGGTCATCATTTTGCTTTTTATTTTCTTTTATATTCTTTTGAGGCCCATTAATGCCTTTTTTCCTAGTTGTTTTGGGCCTACCAGGCCTTTGTTTGAATTCTGGTGACTAATAGTTTCTTCATTACGAATGGGTCATTCCTTTATACTAGGCATCAATTGAATTGCCTTCCTATATACTTTGACATATTCAGCCTTCCATAACCAACTAAAAGTGTACTCTTCAATATTAACCTTACTATCTCTAATAGCACATATGGCATGTGCACAAAGAATGCCAAAGAGGGTATATCATTTATAAGAACATATTTTGTTATGAAGCCTCACCAAATATCTGTTCTGGCCATAATCAATCTCATATTGTCCTCCATTATAATGCACTGAACAATGTTGAGCAATCATGACACTCTTCTCAAATGCTTCCCATATTCTTGTCCCTAAATTATCCTTCCACTTGGCAGTCTCTTTCCTTTTTCTCACAATTCTTTTCATCAATTCTCTTCTAAGATACTTAAATAAACCTAAAATTTTTATTCTACTACCCTTTGGTTCTTGGCTCTGAGCTTATCTAAATTTTCTTCATATTCCCTTATTGTGAAGGATTTTGCAATTTTCCAAAAATGCTCCTTCATGTCTTCCCCTTTATATCCTCTTCCATGCCAATTGACAAAAACATGTCTAGCACAAAACCTGTGCTTAACACCTGGTCACAAATCAACAATGGCTCTATCAAATCCCTAAAATAGAAAACATAACCATTTGAATAGGCATGTGGACGCAAATCTACATATTTCATAACAGCTACACTCTCATTAAAAGTAAAAATAAGATCGATTTGAAACTTTTACCTTTTGTTGGTCAGTCATTATAGTCCAACCAATTCCGGAGCCCAAATGAGGTAAATCTTCTTCCAACCTTTTAATAAACCACTTCCATGTGATTGTCGACTCAACTTCAACCATAGCCTAAGCAACAGGAAACATTTGATTGTTCCCATATCTTCCTATAGCACATAAAAGTTCACCCTTAGTTTTGGTTTTCAGCTAACATCCATCTTGGCCAAGAAAATGCTTGCATCCATGCCTAAACCTATGTTTAATAGCTTCTAAATATATGCACATTCTTTCAAATACAGGTGAAGATGTTGGAATTGGCTAAGACACTGTCAATCTAACAGTGCTTACTAGGTTGGTTTACCTAATCACTTCAACATAAGATCAAAGCTTCCCAAACTCCTCTTGAATGTTGATCACAACACTATCTACTTTTTTTCTCTTTGCTCTTCTCACTATATTCTTGGACACTTCAACACTTAAACAATCCTTAACATAAAATTTTATATCATCATTCTTCAAAAATAGCTCCCTTTTAAGCTTATCCTTCAACAAGTCAGCTAAGATGCTGGTGTTCATCCTAGGATTTGTATATACCAAATTACAGTCATGATTGTTCCTGAATTTCCTAACTTGAAATAACTACATCTTCTTATCAAATGCTCCATATATATGCCTAGGGAAGTTCTCTGTCCTACATTTACCTTGGACAAAGTTGGGCTTATTTTTGGTAAACATGACAGTCCTCTTTGATGGACAACAAAATCACTGCACGCTTAAATTGCAAATAATTAAGAAAAATCATCCTTAATTCAATGTAAGGATCAGCTACATTTTCATCATAAAGAGGGTATTTCTTTTTCCTCCTAGTATTATCATCTACCATATCATCTACATCACTAACAAGTTCTCAATATTCATCACTGTCATAATATTTAGACAAAACTACCTCATCTGCATCACCTGCATCAGCTTCATGTGGTCCATTATCTTCATCCGGACCATTACCTTCATCTCTTTGCTCTAAATCCTCTTTATATTTGCATCATCTTCATTCTCCATATTTGCATCATTTTCATCCTCCACATTTAGCACATTGTCTAAATTACCTACATTACCTCCAAACCCTTCATTATTAGCATCCTCACTATTATCTTCAACTACATTACCCTGATTAACCTCATTATATTCATCCTCAATCACTTCAACAGGGATATTCACACCATTTTCAATTTAAATATCAATACCACCCGTATCCATCATCTGACTAACCATATCCAACACACTAGCATCATCTTGTACAACTCTCAAACCATTACATTGTTCGAAACTAGGCATAAGATAAAATATCTTTTTCACATTATTATACCCACTTCTTTTACATACATCAACCAGTTCAAAAAAGCTTGGTAAATTAGGATCAAATTCAATTTCATCCACAAAATCACCCTCATTTATAACATTATCACCTACATTAACAAAACATCCCGCATGGTGAAACCTCAGAGTTACTTCATCAAACGTCATTTTGCCAAACCGAAAAAACCAACTTCGAGAAAACAAAAACACTCAATCAGAATGTTGAAAGGAAACACTGAAGTGAAAGTGAAAATTTCAAGCCTAGCACAGCACACGATGCTTAACATATTCACAACAATTCCATCGACTAACTTACTAAATTCTATTAATTAAGGTACGTGACGTTATTTACACCTGTGAATCGAGAAACATGTTCTCGCTGTGGCTCTTAGGCTCATGGAATTTTTCACTTATAAACCTAATGGGAGCTGTATCACTAGTTTCTAACCCATATACCTACCTAATGGTTTATTATGCCTTAATGTTTAAAAAATATCTATGTGAAATACAATCCTTATTCATTTCAATTGTTACATCAACTTTAAGTTTCTAGTAATTAAAGTCTTTCAAATTCAAGTTATTACTAGAATAACAAAATCAGAACTTTATATTATCATCAATGATAGTCAGGGTATTGCAATCAACAATATAAAAACAATACATCAATTGCAATTAAAAAAATACACACCCATATGAGAAATACTTCCACTAGTAAAGCAAAAAGGATGTAGGAAGGCAACAAAATTAAAAGCATCAAATTAAGATTTTGTACGACCAACTGTTTTTCTATTATGCTCTGATTAGTAGGAAAGATGAAGTTTTCTACCAACTAGAGTACAATAGAAAAGCAGTCGGTCCTAGTAGCTACCCAGACTATAAACCATTTTCTGTAGAAGATGAAACTAATACCAGTTTGTTTCTACCCATCTCATTCATACTATCTTCCTCAAACTACTCTAACTTGAGACTTCTCTAACCTCAGACTTCTTTTTACCGCTCTAACCTCAGACCTCTTATAATCAAATGTTTACCGCTCTTAAGTATAATGGCTAATACTTTAATTATAGGACTTACCTTAATATCAAAAGATGATGTGTGAACCAAGTAACCCAACCCTATTAATGAAGACTAAAGTGCGGATCGAGGGATGAAGAAAATGTGTCAACCAACTAACACAATCCCTTCAACGAACGATAAAGCGCAGATATGGCTAGGGCAACCCTTGGTGAAGATGCGTAAACCAGGCAAGACAACCCTTTTGTAACTGTGACTGGAGCGGAATAGCTAACTGTGAAGACGCATCAAAGAGGAGAGCGATGATGGGATTTTAGGGTTTTTTGTAACTTTTTTATTTCTCTTTTTTTACTTTACGAAATTTACAGAATTTACGAAAATTTACAAATTTTAGGGTTAAAACTTAAAAGTTTTTACTCTTTTATACGTGGTATTTTAAAAAAAAGGTAATAGTGCTACGTTGTTGCATGTAACGGCACGTGTAAACATGTCCTAATTTCTATCTAAAAATGTCTTAAATTGAGCAGGCTCGTGAAATTTTAACCCTTTATTGAGCAGGTTTCAAGTTTAATTCTCAAAATGATCAAACTTAAAAAGGTTAAGCCCCAATTTGGGCTTTTAGCCGTAAAATAATATAAGAATAAGAAACCTTAAAATGGAAACAAATACCAAGATTTATGTAAAAGACCTCCAATATAAAGGGGAAAAACTATGGGATAAACGGACAAGGAAATCCACTAAACTCAGTAAGGATTTACATAAAAAGTTGATCTCTCACCCCCTAAGAATAAGTTGTCTCACAAAGTTTTAAGATTGAACCAAAGTTGATATGACAATCAACAAATACTTAAACTAATCCCAAAAAACAATAAATAAGGATGAGAATACAACAATATTTTCCCTCTCTGTTTTACCTCACTTTTGGACATTATGGTAGCACTTTCTATGAAAACCTTTGTCTTTTTTTCTTTTATTTCACGAAATAAGTTTTTCTGCGCTGTACATGGTCACTTATACGATCGGTCATATAAGTGACCATGTATCTTCAGTACTACCTCATTTATAATTATAAGAGGTTATAGAGAGTTACATGGTCTCCACACAAGGTTATGTGTCTTTATATAGGCGTGTACACGATTGTGTATGCCTTTACCTCTTCACAATTTCTTCACGTTTATAAAGATTTACATGGTTGATCCATACGACCGTGTAAGTCAAGACACGGACATGTAGCACTCTACACAGCTGTGAATCTCTCTAGAAAAGATTTTTCCATCTTGTCTTCATTTGTTCGTCATTCCCACGAACCATAAAGTTGTCTACGATCATCAAAAATTTCAAAATAGGGTTAGACATTTAACAATCTCTCCCTCTAGCCCAAATATAGGGAAGATGTGTTATTATCCATCATATAGTTGAGATACATCCTAGCAAGCTTTACTACAAAACTCATACTTGTTTCCTGGAATCACTTTAGTCAACATATCAGCACCATTCAAATATGTATGAAACTTTTTAATTATTAAATGTTATTCTTCTATCACAGACCTCAAACAATGATATATGATGGCTATATGCTTTGTATGGGAATGATACATAGTATTTTTTCTCACGTCAATAGAACTTTGACTATCATAAAATACTACATAATCTTCTTACTATATATCCAACTCTTAAAGGAACCATTTTAACCAGAGCATCTCCTTACAAAAATCCACTACAGTTATATATTTTGCTTCAGTCGTAGATAAAGCCATATACTTTTATAGCTTGGATTGTCATGAGATGACTCCCCTTGCAAAGTTGAACACAAAACCTGAAGTAGATTTTCTTCTATCAAGATCTCTAGTCATATTTGCATTTGTAAAAACCTTACAGAGTTAGCTTACCATTACCAAAGCACAAACTCCACTTCCATGAGTCTCTCAAGTACCTTATAATCTATTTCACTGCTTACCAGTGGACCTTCCTTCGATTTGACAAGAATTTTCTCATCAGCCCAACATTTTTATCAATATTTAGCCATGCAGACACTACTAAATACATCAAAGACCCTACTGCAGATGAGTATGGAATAGAGGACATATCATATTTCTCCTTTTTCTGTTGAGGGACATGAATGTTTACAGAACTTGAAGTGAGATGTCACTAGCATGCTAATTGGCTCGACATACTTCATATTGAACCTACACTCATTCAGTATATCTCTCTTGAAATAACCACAATTTCCTAACCTTCCTATCTTGAGTTATCTCTATACCTAAAATTTACTACATGACTCAAATCTTGCATATCAAAATATTTGGATAATTCCTCCTTCAGCTTTTGAATTCTACTAATTTATTGACTTATAATCAGCGTTTCATCAATATAAAGAAGAAGAATGATGAAGTTGTCACATAAGAACTTCTTGAAATACACGCAAGCATTACCATAAGCTTGTTTGTAGCCATGATCCTTCATAAAGGAATTGAACTTTTGATACCATTGCCCTAGAGCTTATTTTAAGCCATAAAGACTTTTCTTTAACTTGCAGACTAGATTTTCCTTACCTTTAGCTTTGAAACCTTATGGATGCTCCATGTATATCCCCTCTTTCGAATCTTTATGCAAAAAGGTTATTTTAATATTCATATGTTCAAGTTCAAGATCTAAACAGACAGTTAGACCTAAAACTATTCTGATTGAGGTCATCCTTACTACTAGTGAAAAGATTTGATCAAAGTCTATATACCTTTCTTTTAACCGAATCCTTTCACTCCTAGTCTTGCCTTATGCTTTACCAGCTTGTTATCATCTCTCTTTATCGTGAACACCCACTTATTCTTTAATGCCTTTTTATCTTTTATAAGCTTTACAAGCTCGTATGTGTTATTCTTCTTCAAAGAATCCATCTATTCCTTTATAATTGCGAGTCAAAGTTCTTTATTTTCATAAGATGCAACCTCTTAAGCTAGAGATATTTTTCTCCCTTGTTGACCTTCAAAGTTGTGTTTCATCAGCTGTTGTATCCAATTTGCTTCCCTTATTCATTATCTTCACTGAATTCATTTTCAGGATTGTCTAGTTGTGATTCATGTTGCTCATCATTATCAGATTGTATCTAATCACCACCAATATGTGTTTGGTCACATATTTCATCTTCTTCACCTGTACATTGCTCAATAGTAAAAGGAATTGGTGGAGATAACTATGTCATATGATGAACTACAGTGTGATGATCTATCTCCATTCAGGAGATCAACACCTATCTCGTGCGCTTAAAACACCACATCCCTGCTCCTGCCTACATTTGCTTCTTTAGGTTATAAAGTCTGCAGATAAACTAATCACCACCATATTGAAAAAATATGCTATATGATGTATAGTTTTCTTGAAACACGTTGGAAGTATACTCCCCTCCATTGTCTGTTCACAAACACTTCAGCTTGCTCTCAGTTTCCCTTTCTACTATAATATAAAACTTACTTGATTCTTAGAGTTCAACATGTACACCCAAGTCTTCCTCGAAGCATCAACGACAAATGTAACAAAATATCTTTTACCTCCTAGTAACTCCTTCTCGATAGGACCATAAACATCTGAATGCATTAAGACTCCTTCTCAATAGGACCATAAACATATGAATGCACCAACTATAATAACTCTGACTTCCTTATAGATCTTCTCTTAAAAGAGACTCTATATTGTGAGTTCTTAATTGGGATAAAGGATTTTCTAGCCGGCAACTTTAATCCCTTCTTACTCATGTGCCCCAATCATTAATGCCACAAATTTGGAGAAGAATCCTCTTAGGCTGTGTATACTTCTGCACCACCACACACCTTTAAGTGTTCTTATATAATGATCAACAAAACTCTCCTTGGGAAATCGTCATGACATCTTTGGACAGTTTCCACTTCCTATATCCCAAATTGGGTTGAAATCATTCTTAATCTAACACATTAACAGACAACAAATTTAGCTTTAGGTCGGGGATTTGTCAAACATCTCTTAAGGCCAATAAGCATCTGATGTTTGTCTAAACTCGGATATCACCCATATCGACTATCTAGGAGAAATTTTGGTTTTCCATCTTTACACTCTTAAAATCTTCGCTCTTGTAGTTTGAGAAGTACTCCATCTTTAGAACATAGTGATAAGATGCTCTAGTGTTAATAAGCCATTTAGAACCAAAATTATTGACGTAGCATTTACAAGCTATACAAACTAGTAACACCTCCTCATCCATGCTTGAAGTTATTAATGTTGTATTTTTATCGTCACCATCATTCTAATATTCTTAGATTTTTTGATCCATCTTATACTTATAGTAGAATCTTTTAATGTGTCTTGACTTATCACAATAGTGGCATGTCTTTACGTTCTTTTAATGTGTCTTGACTTATCACAATTGTGGCATGTCTTTACGTTTTTGTCAATTTTGGACTTTGAATGGTTCTTAGACTTGCCACGACCTTTAAAGTCCCTACTCTTATTTCTTCCCTTGCTTTCAATCACAAAAGCCTGCACGTTGTTGACCCCAATCTTCTTTCTTCTAATTTCTTTATTAAATATAACAAATTCAGGAGCTGAGTTGTTAATCATTACTATTAGCATTTTCTAGCTATTTGGCAATAAACTCAACAAGAACAAAGCTTGAAGCTCATCATCAAAAATGATCTTCATTGTACTAAGCTTGTTGATTATATCCTGGAAATCACTTAGATGCTTCGACCTTGATTTCCTAGCTTTCAACTTCAAGTTCACAAGCCTCTTAATAAGGGAAACCTTGTTATGAGCAGTCTTGAGACCTATGGTTGAATTTGCTGATATCAATCCATTCTCTTATAGTGCCTATGTAACACCCCACTCCCACGTGACCCGAACCCGATATCATTGGTGATATCCGAGTCCGTGCCCCGCGAGGGTGGCGTACTACATCAGTCAGTAAAACTCGGTATACATTTTTTTTAAAGAAAACATTCCACGTTAAAAGGAAGCAGTTTTAGTCATTACACATTCACGCGGAATAAGCAGTAAACAGTAGTAAATCTTTGCAGTTATAGTTATTACTATCATTTAACAATATTTTACAGTAACCATAAAGTTCACATACTAATCAGTTTACAAAGATTGCAGAATATAATATTAGGAAACATTAATGCAGACGCGAACTGATCCCGACCTCTATCCTTCACTTGCCTACAGTAGACATACTCCTGTGTCGAACGGGGTACTCTTCAAAGCTTGAAAAATAGGTTCAAAATTTTGATGAGTTTTTGCGAACTGAATGAGGAACCATCATCGATGGTCCTCCCAATTCATGCACCACATAACAAATTACAGTAATAATACAGTCACAGTACTAATAAGCCAGGCACAGTAATAACACAGTCAACGATAACATGTCCTCAGCAGTCACAGAAATACTACAGTCAGTCATAGTAAGAAAACAGTCACAGAAATCATATAGTCATATACAACAAAAATCATTTCAAGTATTCAGTCCAGTATGTATGCAATGCACATGTGACTCTTTTACATTTTTATTTCAATGTTGTGACCGAGCGCTTAAGCAGTAATCAGTAATCAGTAGACGCGTCTAGGGAGTATGATTTTCTTCCTTCGAGCTCGAGGCTCGTTTTTAGTATTAGTAGCGACTCTGGTCACAACCATCCTTTATCCGTTTATGCACCTATGTATGTAATGCATATGACCAATTTAACATCCCATTAACAGTTAATAATTCACAATCAATTTAACAGTCAATATATCACTAGTAACCACAGAACTGGTAAACAAATCACATTCCTGATCCTGCCATTATCCCCACATTAGACAAACAATAATTGAGAAACCCATCTAGGTTTCTCACCTATTACTTCCGAGCTAATGCTGGGAAGTCTCTGCTACGTCGGTCGATCGACGCTCCAATTGGGCCTTTATAAGAATTAGAGAACATGAATATTACTAAATTGTCCAATCAGAACTAGATGATGCACATGTAGGTATATTATGCATGTTCATGATATTCCCGGCCCTAATCCCACTTTTCTATCAGAAAAATCTGTCTAAAAATTAGAAATCTAAAGGCGCTGACGATACTCAATTTGGACCTCTATAGGTCCAGAAATAAATCAAGCAGTGACTCAAGACTCCGTTACCTGGACCCATGTCAATTTTTCGTCCAAAAATTCCCAATATATATATACATGCTTATTTCCTTCTCTTTTTCCTATTTTCAAACCAAAATTCAAACACCTATAACTCTTTGCACACAATTCAGAAAATTACAAACCATATCTCGTTGGAAAGATCATGAAAAA